>UELU01081432.1:7153-27114 GCA_900490025.1 Megastigmus dorsalis
AGTAATTAAAAGTGCCAAAAAATAATTTTTTTGTACACCTTAAAACATTGTTAACAATGTATGAAAAAATTATAATTATGAATAAAATAGTTCTTCTTTTTTAATATTTAAAAGTTGTCTATTTTTTTTTCAATTTAGAAAGTAAAAGTCCCCTTAAATAACATACTTCGATTACAATGTACAGATTCATGTTATACTTGAAGCAAATTTCATTTTAAAGAGAGAAGCAATTCTGTTCAAATGTAAGTCAAAAATATTGTAACTGCATTGCAATATTAAATGAAATCCATGCAATAGAATGAGTTTTAATTCCAAGAAAAGCTACTTAAACATATTTGATGACCTCATCGATATAAAACATTTCCACTTTCCCAGAGGCAAAAGAGTCATCGTATACGGTTAAATAATTAATTTGAAGCTTAAATATAGCCATCCAAACTTAATGATAAAAGCTCTTAGCCTTAAGTCTCTTTATCAAAGATATTAATTGCGATAAATTATTTAAAAACGCTGAATAATTAGCAGTTTATTAAAGCAATTAAATAAACGGTATAAAACATATAATCCTTTATGATAATTACATTTTTTTATTTAATCTAAGATACTTATTTAATTTTGAGTTGCATGTGGTAGTATTCGACATACACATAATTTAAACAGAACGATTTTCTTTTATTTCTCAATCTCTTTGATAGGCAACGTAAGCCTCATACATTGACGAATAGTGAAGTAAAAACATTACATTTTTTACAAGAAAGGTTTTGTAAAAAAAAAATAGTATAAAAGTTTATTATTTTTTGTTTCTTTGACATTTATTTATCGCATATTAACACAAACTTATTATAAATCTATATAAATTTTATATTATCACTTATTGTATTATTTATTTTTATTTTGAGTGTAGATGATTATTGGTATGAACCAAGATGAATTAAATTTAGCGTTAATTCCTTCTAGTATCTGTTTATTTAGTTAAAATAACTATTGGTATTACTGTAAAAGGTACAGTTAATAAATATTCACTACATACGAACCATTTTTGTTACTGAAACTAAATTATTAAATAATGATTAATTTTCAAGGATTTATATTTATTGTAAAATCTTGGAGTTTTATATACAAAATATTTAAGTGAATGTTTCTGTTAGCATATTTATGATTAAAAATTATATTAAAAAGTATCCTCGTATTGGTATGTTCCACTTATACTATTTTTACATATAATTGTGGATTCCTTATCATTTGATTTATTTTTTATGAGTAGAATTTTTAACTGTACCACACGGTTGAAAATTTATTGTTTGGCGTAAATAATTTAATAAAAACTATTTACGCTGAAATTGAACAGATTTCTGTTTGAATTCTTTATAAAGTTTTTTATAATATAATAATATATTAATATACATATATCAAATAAACTATGGTTAATTTCGGTAATTCTCTTAGTTAGCCAGTTAGTAGCAAAAGCGTGTATATACTACGGTACATGAATTGAATGGGAAAATTTTTGTCGCATATAAAGATTTATTAAATACACTATAAATATTTCTTGGGCATACAAATGGTTTTGATTTATATTTACTTTGATATAGTACTAAAATAAAGTCGGGAAATCATTTGTAACTTAAAACATAAGCGATAATCATTACCTCGTGACTACCATTACTCCATTCTACTCTATAATATTTTGAAAATCATTATAATTGAATGAACCACCTCAAAGCTCTGCCAACAGCGCATCTACATTTTCAAATAATTGATTTGCAAATAAATGATTTATAAAAGAAGACTTGAAATTTTTATACTAATCAATTGCTAAATTTCATTTGCGATAAGATAGGATCAGTACATTATCAATAAATATTTGTTTAATCAACGCAATACTGTAAACATTCTTCTTGGAGGAAAGGTGACTTATATTGACTGCAAAAACTGAATTATTGACATTCCGATAAGTTGATATTTTAAACGAAAACATTACTATGCGTCACTTTACCCTGTCTATAATATTCCTTGTGTTTTAAGTATTTTTAAAAGTGAAATTGGAATTCGTTTTGAACTTAAGAATCGGATTTCATTGCATGAAAATATCAATTAAATTTGTCTTTGGTTGAGAAAATTTTCTAATTACAATAAATACAACCTCCGGTATGATAATATTTTAGTAAATGATATTATTTCAGTATCAATATGAAATAATATTTATTAAAATTTTCTAAGCGTGTTCAGCAGTATAATTTTAGTACTTTCAGTGTGTTCTAGTGAATAATTATTTTTCATGTGTTGATACGCGATTATTCATATTTGTAGTATTCTTAACTTTAAATCACAATGGTAACATGATACTTGTAATAGTTTCGCCATTGCGAATTCGGTTTGATCAGGAAACGAACATTTTTACGTATTATAATATGTAATCAAACATTCTCTTATGTCTTATAAAATTTAATTGTAGCTCAGAAATAAATTAAGAGATATACTTAATAATATTATTTTTCTTGTATGTTTCAGGTAAGTCAAGAAAGAATAGAAAAATCGAAATTAATACGATTTCCATATACACGCAATAATTTTTATTTTCGTACAACTTTAATAGAGTAAGTTTTTCCATTTTTTAAAAATTCAGATTATTTATGTATTTTGTTACCGAGTCAATAAATCTTAAAGTGTAATTTTTCAAGATTAGAATTACTTCATTAAATGTTATAGTTTGAGAACTATGCATGGAAGTTTCAAAGAAACATTTTAATTTTTCTTTTATGTTACTCAAAAGGAAAATGTTACATTCTAAAATACATAAATTTTTATATTAAAACTTGTCAAGTAAATCCGTAAGTAATCTATAAGCATACTTTATTATAACTTACGAGTAAATGCATCGCGTAGTATATGGAATATAATTACTTATCGGATTAACAACTTTCTGCACTTTTGATTCAATCGCAAATTAATTGAGTAGAGAACTAGTATTTTAGAATGTACTAGTTCTCTAATTAAAAATTAACTCGTTTACCGCGCTAAAAAGGGAAAAACAAGCTGGAGCAAAATCGAGAAGATTTTCAGCTGGGTTCGAACAGGCAAAAACGAAAAGCGATTCGATCATTTACGCATGAAAACCGCCTGGCGCTTTCTGAGCGAGCCGAAAAAATTTTACTCAACCTAGTTATAGTTTTCGTCGATTGCATCAGCGCGCACATCCCCAGCTGCAAACAAAACCCGATCGTCAACTTCTCTCTCGCTCGCTTCGCGAATTACTTCGCTTTAATTGGAGGCAGTATAGAGAATTTTAATTGGAAGCTCGCGCAGCGCCCCATGCGCCGCTTCAATTTGCCTTTCCTTCCGCGAATTTGACAGCTTTCATATTGAAAAAGTTCCCCTGCAGCAGCAGCAGCAGCCAAAGCACGTCCAAGTAAACGCAGCCATCGCTGCGCTGCGACGGCGCGCTACAAAAAAAGGGAGCGTGTACGCAGGAAAAAATAAAAGCGCCTGGAAAATTACGTAATTTTCGCGCGGCCTTCCGTTCCTTTTTTCCAACTCTTCAATCATAGTGGGAATAACAATTAAATGCGATAATTAAAAGTATGTAGGAAATTGGCGTTGCAACTTTCTTTGTCACTGAGAATAATTAGCCTTTCAATGTTCAGCTCGACGCTCGAACTTACATTTTATAATTAATATTTAAACAAATAATTAATTTTAGTCTGTTAAGTTTCCAACAATGTGGTATTAGTATTTGTTCTAAGTACTCTATAAATTTGATGTGAAAATTTTCTCACTTGTTTCACATGTGAAATATTTATTCACTTATTCTAGCGCATTCTGTTAGGAATTGACAGGAAAGCATTAGATTGTGTTATGTTTTAACGTCAAAATATCACATACTGCGTTGAAAAATTCCTATGATTTTGTAGTAATATATAGCGAATATCGAAATTATATTATAAAATATTTATCTGTATGTAAAACTAAATATTAATATCGAATGCTATTCTAAAATTTCCATCTAATTAAACATTTTTTAACTTAAAACTAAAATTAATATTTCACATAAAAATATATTTTTACATGTAAAATAAAATAATTTTATTCATAATCAAAATTTAAGATTTTATCCATTTTGTTGTGAAAATTAAGTAAAAACTGTATTATCAAGATAAAATAGATACAAATCTACCACGTGACACACTTAGCACGCACCACTTTTGAATTAAGTTTATTCGTTACTGGACAGAAAAATAAAAGTGCAGCAGGTCTCAATCGACGTTATGTTGTAAGCAGAGTTCAATGGTATAGCTAGAATTAATGTAAAATTTTTGGTTCAAAAGATAAAAAATTTATTTACCAAAAAAAATTTTTTAACAAATACTTGCAGAAGCATATTTTCCTATTTTTCAGATAAAAAAATATTTTGAACTTATAAAAAAAAAAGAGAAACACAAAACTATTTATTGTTTATCGATCTTTATTAACTAGTTTCATGATCTATTATTATTTTTGCTTCTGCCTCAAAATCTTCACTTATAATGAAGTGCATTTTCACATATTATAAAACTGATTATTTTTTCTCATTTATTTCATTAAAAATTTGAATATTCACACTCCAGCGTGGAGGAGGTATGACATTTTCAATAAGTGGTTTTTCACTGTTTTAAAATTAGAAAGTAGATAAAGCTAGGTGGCAGTCAGGCCAGGCGGTACTCAGGCCATACGACTCTCAGATCGTATGCCTATCAAGCCAACGCGGGCATCAGGCCAACGGGTCCGCATGGCTCAGATTCGCACGTGATCTTGAAGCTTCTGTAAATCAGTTTATCTACGTGAATTACTGTATATGTATTTGTTGAAAACTTTTGAGTGTATTGTTTCCGTAGCAAAGTATCTTTCTACCGTGGTCGAATGAGGACAAAAATTATTGCAGCTGATATTTATTCTTAACCGGACAGGATTCTTCCCATTCCATCTTGATGTTGAGAGAATGAAACAGTTTCATTAGTTTAATGTTGTGAAGTGCGATTGTGGCTTTGTACGCTCCGTTGTGATTTGTGTATATAGTCACTGATTTGAGATGCTCAAATTCCGGATAGTTAAACTCTGTGAGTTCGACAACATTAGAAGTAAATAGTTCCAACCAATTCTTTTTCGCGCGTCTAATCACGTAAATGTTTGTGGCATTCTGTAGAGCTTAATTTGCAATTTCAGCGTAGTCGTGCTCACCCGAGTCCCAGTCTAAGTCGCGATAGCAAAGTTCAAGACACAGATTTTGACATTTGTACTTCTGGGTTAGTCTCATGCAGGGAAATGGCGACTTGAAGAGGAGAGTGTGATCGATATTACCGTCGATTGGAATTATGATCAATTCTTTCAAGACGAAGTCTTCACCCGACTTCTTGAAACCTTTATTAAGAATGAGCTTCGCTTCGCTTTGGATTTATCTTATATCACGTTCCCCTCACTCTAGATGAGTTTCTTGACATCGTCACTTAAACAGTAAGCGATAGTGTGAACCGGAAAATTCTACTTAGTGCTGGAACGGAATCGTTTTGTTTCGAGCATTCGATAACGATCATCGAAACGCGGTTGATGTAATCGGATTTTTTAAGCATTGGTAGTTAGAAGTTGGCATACACGTCGTACAGAATTGCGTACTGATTCTTCGTGACATCCATATCAAAATTCATGTTTTTATACGGATAATATTGCGAATTGAGAAATAATTTTAAAATGTTGCAATGATCGAACTGGCTAGCATTGACTGACCTTTCTCCCTTCCGATTCATCTGAAATCTTAGTATGATGAATCGAGGCTTTTCCAGCTGATTAGAAGTCTTTGCAGTCCATGCGTGTCTCGTAGAAGTTGGTAGTACGGGTTGGGATATTCGAAGAACTCCCACGATCGAAAACTCATCGTAATTGGTTTATTTTTTTTATTGAACGAAACTGTACGTAGGGCACAAGCTACTTGATTCTCAAAAGATCGATCTTGAATTCTTCAAAAATATCTGTATTCTTAACTCGAGTTGCAATTTGGGCTACTGCATTGAGATCATGTCTCGATTACGTGAGAATCAGCTCGTGCTTTACGGTAACAAGGATTTTACGATAGTCTTCGGCGAAACCAATAATCATGCACCGTCGCATATCAGAAATCCTATATAGTTTTTCGGTCTAAGCTCCTTAATATCCTCAACGTTACCGATTTTCAACCTGCCTTCACCGAAAACTCTAAATCGTTCTGTCTCGAAAGACTATTCGTACAAGATTAGGAAGCGTGACGTACTCGTATCGTTAGGAAGGGTCTATGCGACCCTTTTTCGTAGTACAAACATATCTAGTGTGCCATAATTGTTTATGTATTCTACGCATTCCGATCGCTATTTATTTACAAACTTTGCTGCGAATTAATTCCTATATTTAAACGTAATATTTTAAACGCAGCTTGTTCTGTAATTTATATTTTTATATTTTTTATTATTTATATGTTCTTTTAGACCCGATAGTGTATATACGCGATCTATAACAATATAACAATAACCTTAACCATGGAATGACTGAATGACACAATTTTCACATTACTCCATCCCATAAAACGTCTCTTCCTCGACATCACTTGGAATTGTATGCACGCATCATAAACAGAGCCAAAAAGCGCCTCGTTTCAAAAAAAAAAAAGAATCGCATAATAATCTACATTTCCGACAAAATAAAGCGCAGGTAGCGTGAGAACAAAAGAAAAAAAAGCAGCGGCAGCAGCGCGAGCCAATAATGATATTAGGGCGACATTATTTTTTCACCCTCCACAAGAGAAGAGGAGAAAAGTAAGAAAAGACGAAAAGAGAAGAGCGAAGAGGAGAGTCGCGCTACCGTCCACGCCGTCCGACGTCGTAAAGTCTCCAAGACTCCTCCGCTTTAAATTACACGAAATTTGTCTTACTTTTCTGGCTGCGGGGACGGGAGTCTGCCTCGACTCTGAGACGACCGCAAGCCCCCGGCGGCGCTATTCTAATTTCCGCGACTCCTCCGCAGCTTCGCGCACTTAAACATCCCGAGGGAGAGAGCGAACAAAAAGAGAAAGACTTGCTCTCTGCGTCATTCCTCTTTCGCTGTTATATACTCGCGCTCTTTTCGCCTGGGACGAGCTATCGCTATTCGCTATGAGCAAATTTACACAAACAAGTAGACTCAAGGTTGTATACCATGTACGTGAGCTTGCGTTTTAGGCTATCCTGATCAGTTGCGCACAAGGCGACTGAGGGCGCTGAATGACTGCGTGTATATACTGCAACACAACCACATTAAGCGCTTCGTGTGCGTGAAAAATGAACTCGTAGCGAGTCAGTGGATAAATATTACAGTTCTTGAGATGCCTTGCCACGTTCCATCCTGAGTTTACACATCCTAAATTCGGTTTACGTATAAAAATTTTAATATCTTATTTATGCAGACTGTTCCTAGACCAGTAGGCGCGGCCCTATTTAATATTTCTAATAAAAATTACAGTTATAACAAGTTTGCAGTAGTCTTGGTAGAAACAGACTATTTCGTGGCTAGCCCGCAGCCAGTTTAGGTTAAATTAGCGAGTCATAGCCGAATTTTTTCCGACTTAACTTTCGAAGAACTGGATATAAGTAGTCGAAATTAGCTAATGGCTGGCTAAGCGGCCACAGACGAGCACAGACGAACTGCTTCATGTCCTACCAGAGCGGCATAATTTGCAAAGACAGCAATGAAGTTTCCAGCAGAGAATGTCTGAATAAATCTCTCATTAGTTTTAAGAGAAAATATCAAAGCAAGATTTCGAAGCATGTATATAATCAAGGATGTAAGCTCAAAAGGAAAAGTATCAGACACACCCGATATTTTGTCCTATCTAACTCATCTGACTGAATCTTAAATTTTTCATGTGAAGATAATAATGCGCTTGGGGGCGCGCAGTACAGGAGCAGCAGAGGAGAATATGAAAAATGAAGGAACAAGAGAGGAGAGGACCGCGTTTATGCAGACCGACACGAACGAGGCACATACATATCCGCTCCCCCCATGCCCTAACCGAATCATTTCCTTATACGCGCTGCTTTATTGCCCCATTAGCCGTCGTCAAGCCGCGCGCTATCCCTTATGTATACATATATACGCGGGAGTAATGCGAGCGCCGAAGAGAGAGTGAGACGAGACAGCGAGGGAGAGGCAGAGGAGGGAGAGAGAAATGGGGAGACGTTGTCGGCAGAGGGAAAATGGAAAAATTAGAGAGTTGAATCGCGAGGAGGGAGTTTCGCGCGATGTGTATATATACGCATAATGCGATACGCGAGACGTCGCAGTGTAGAAGCGAATCCGAGCGAATCGCGGCTGCGCGAGAGGAAATTACGTGGAAGGATGTGCGGGATGCTGCACTACTTTTGTTCCGTTTCTCAAATTTACCCCCTGACGTTGTCAACGATTTATATAGTTCGTTTGTGAATAATATCATTCTATAACGAATCTTTAGTCGAGCTTGCAAGTCCGTTTCACAACGATCAATGTAAGACGGCATGTATAAGACTCTGAAATGGTTAAAAATTACCCTCTATAATGTCTGAGTTAGCGACCAAAATACGAACATTCTCAACATTCATTAATTTCCAATTGGTATACTTTACTTCAATAACCTAAAAAAATACTGGATTATTTCACAATCAGAAATGCGGTCTCGCCTCGCGGAACCAGAAATGCGAAGAACATTTTTCAAGAAGCCGCCGTGCGTCGCATTTTCGCTTGTCTTGTAACAAAAAGGGAGAGGAAGGGGCACGTAAAGAGAAGGCGAGAGAAAGAGAGAGAGAGAGAGAGAAACAATGCTCTCTCTACACCGGTCGAGTAAGTTCGCGCATGGACGATTTCGCTTTCCCTCGCCTGCCTCACTCTACAGGAGGAGTGCAGAAGCGAAAATCGCTGGGTCTCCCTTGTATTATTATAAGATTCGTTGGTGGTGGTGGCGGCGGTGGCGGCGGCGGCGGCGGCGGCGGCGGCGGCAACGGCGGTGGCAGCGGGTCACAATCTCTATAATGGACTCGCTAAAGCGTGTTCAGAATTCGAGATCCTAACGGAATTCCAGAGCATCCGCGAGACTCTATATCCGCGACTGTGACTCGTGCGTGTCTGTGTGTGCGCGCGTGTGTTTCTGTGTGTTTACATGTGCGCACGTACATGGGACGTTTCTGCGATGTGCACTCGCTTTCTCCGCGTCTCGCGCAGGCGACCGAAGTGGATTAGTTTATGGCAAAAAGTAAAGTTTAATTCTCCCGGACCATGCGGAATTTCCCGGTGGTGCTTTGTGTGTACGTATGTGTGTGTGTGTGTGTGTGTGTGTGTGTGTGTGCGCGCGTCGCTTGAAGACTAATTTAATTCTTTGGATTGTTTCGGCCTGAGATCGCCACACTCATTCGTGTGCGGTGCATTCAAACCTTCTTGCACGCTTTTCTTTAGCTTCGTGCTATCGTATACACTAGTTGTTATTCCGAAGGCGCACCTTTAGTATCATTAGAAATGTCGATCTCGTTTAATATATAGTAGTGTCACGGCAGCTTTTTACGTGCAATTAGGATAAACTCAATACAATTTTCAATTTCTATTCGCTTTCTATGTTCACGAATGCGTTTTGTAATGCGTAAAATCGATGCACTTGAACCGACTGAGATTCTAAAATATCGAAAGTGCTAAATGAACCTATGTGTATGTCGTGATCTTTTTCATTCTTCTTAAAAATCGTCATAAGTGAGAAAATATCTTCACCGATGAGAAACAATGTAGTTTGTTACAATGGGATCCAAATTTTATATAATTAGAAATATTTCTTACGCGAAAGTTTTCATGGTTCTGAATAAATAGGTATAGCGTTGCGATATCTGATCATAAAGCATACTGCCTTACCCTATACGCATTGCCCTATTGAATATACGCATTCTAACGAATTGCTATCATACAATTTTATTCGAAAATAAATATAAACTTTGAAACACTCGATTCGTTTCAGCATGGGAAACGGTAGTTTTACAGAAAATAGTTTAGCTGAATCCGATACCTGTGACGTCACACATATTCCACTTCTACTGTTTATCGCAACGACCTCGAAAAAGGTAAATGTCCTAATGAAAACGGCTAGTAGCATATACCTGACCAGTAGCTAAAATTACAAATTTTATATTAAGCGTATAGCTTTGATTCTAATCGATAAAACTTTACGGAATCATAACCAGTTAATGGTTTGTTTTATGACAATAAAATTTTATCGCAATAATTAGTAATTAGATTACTTTTATTTAGACAAGTTTTATGCTAATACAAACAGTTATAAGTAGGGCGTTTTCTGCATGTATAAGATATTTATTAAGGTCTTTTCAATCTAAAAGTTTTCATTTTGAAGTTATTTTAAGTAATTTCCACTACTAAATGGTCAATGACTGAGACCTTTATTTTACTAAAAACTCATTCCACCCCGCATTATCCTTCGAAAAAAAACTACATTTCTCACATGTCCCGCAAGTTAATCAAATCTCATTTTTCTCGTCTTGTTCACGGTATCAAATCAAGAAATATCCAGCTATAGCCGTCGATATAGTCTTCTCCCCTATAGTCCAGCGTCTCCGGGGAATACAGCAGCTCTCCCGAAAGAGTCGCGAGCTTTTTACGAGCCTCTGCCGCGTATATAGATCAATCATTCCCGGGGCAGCTCGCGTGCAAAAAGAGAGAGAGAACGCGGGAGGGGTCGAGCACAGTAACAGTGCTTTTGCATCAGCCACGACGCGCGATCCGTCTTGCGCGAGCGGAGGAGTGAACTGCGCCTCCATAAACAACAGCTTGCTGCGTCCTTCTATATACAGTGCATTGCCAAGAGTCTCTTTTCTTTTCTACCATGCGTTTATAATGTTTTAAATCTTTTTACTTTTTTTAGTTATTCTTTTGCTCTTTTACAGATAATACATCTGATATGTGTTTTATATACATTTTTTATGAAGTAAGATGCAAAAAAGCAATAGGATTCATAGGTATGCCTGTAATAATAGTTTTGTCAAAGTCTTTAGATGTAATAGGGGAAGTAGGGGTATCATGGACACCCTTCACAATTATTAAAAATATATTGAATACTCTGGCAATCAAAGTTTAAGTAATAGTTATGATAGAAAAAGTATAGGCAATTAATGAATTTATTTTTGGCTATAAAATATTAACATATATAATATGTAATTGGAAATAAACATTTATTTCAGAACACCTTTTACGGGTAATATGAACACATTGTTAAGGATAATATGGCAACTACTTATTATTTGAAATTTTGACGTTTTTACTCGAAAATAAAAAGTTATTCATTACGCTTATGGTATTCAATAATTAAATAATAAATAATCACAAACCTTACTGTAATAAATTTCAACGTATATCTCCGAAGCATAAAAGGACGGCTCTTTTGTCAAGTTAGATGATTGACTCGCAGAGCGACCCCATACAAATGCAATGTAATGTAAAGTAATTATAAAAAATATTTGCGATTATAAAAATAATATACACACATAATTAACTTCAAGTAGTAGTAGATACTTTATCTTTCTTTTAGCAACCATTTCAAATCAATAAAAATTTCTCTTTATGGCTATCATGAACTTATTGTGAAAGTTAAATTGAATGTTAAAGGTCTGAAAATTTACCGAATTTTCTAAATTCTATGGTTTCAGTGGTGCTTTATTTACAATATATAATTTTTTCAAGATGATTACTTTTTTTAATTTTTTTAATAATCCAGGTTCTCATATTCCCTACAGTGTCCATAATAGCCCGGCTTCCCCTACACGGAAATGAATTGCACGTAATAGGTACGTAAAAATGAGCAGATAACATGTTTGCTTTAATGGATTTATTAAATTCACCACATGATACATTGATAACGTATTAGAAAATATGCGAATAAGGGAATAAAGAATATTATTTTTTATACTATATTTAAGAGTATCCGTTATTTTCCAAAAAATGTATTAACAAATGTTGTATAAATAATAGTTTATAAAATCAAGTTAATACTATAGTAGTAATTTAGTATAGTATCAATACTAATAAAAGCAAATTATATATATAATAGTCTTTTTCATCACTCTAACCTCAAAATCGCATGTTTGATGCGACTTTACGGCTCTCGTGATGAAAAATACAGTTCGAGACTAGGGCGTAAGAGGATTTTTTCCTCACTCAAACGTCTCGTGAGTGAAATAATCCTCTTCCGGCCCCGTGTCGAAATATACTATTTCCTCCTACCCCGGCCGAAAGTTCGTAAAAACTCCCTGATTTCGGGACCGAAAGTGTATCATTACTTACTTGGAAAGATGCGCAGTAACCTATGACACATGTGTAGTAGTCTATGACACATCTCGGAAATAATAATAACCTATCTTAGGCTAGGGAGAGGTTAAATTAATATCCATTTAAGTCAATACTCGTTTTCAAAATCATAAATTTAAAAACTTTTTTTTAATTTTTAAATCATACTTCTTCAAAGTAAACTAGGAAAACATTTTCTGTATATTGAGATATGTGATATTTATCAGTCCATTTCAGGAAATCACTGTAAACTAATTCATATTTCGCACAGGATTTTTCTGGCAATATTTTCCCTGCAAATAGCTTTCCATCAATTTCGTAATCTCTTAAAATTCTGAATCATCTGAAACAGAATCAGCTAAACAAGCCATTTCCACAACTTTTGTAGTCTATTATAGAATATAATATAATATAATATAATATAATATCACTATCGACAAAAATTGCGAACCAACAGATATTAGCTACTAAAAGTAGATGCGCAGATGTCTATGGCGTGTATTTAACACAAATAATTGTATTTAGCTATACATGGCTTAAATCAAATCTCTTAGTATCTAATTTTTAAATAATTTATATTATATTATATTAATGTTACACGAACTTTCGGCCCGGTAGGAGGAAAAAAAGTATTCGCTACTCTGGCCAAAAGTACGGTATTACCGGCCAAGACGGTAATACCGTACTTTCGGCCCACGTAGCGTAGTATACTAATTATTCAGTTACGCTTCTATAATTGTACAGTATTGAAGTGTTTATTATTTTTTGAACAGTCTTAATTGAAACATTGCAATTATTTTAAGAACAATTGATTGCAAAACATTGTTATCGTTGCCCAAGTTTAAGACATTTTTGACAATTGAACAAGAATGATAAATTTTACAATCTATCAAATAGATTGTGTAATGTTATCTGTTTATCAATTAAGAAACGAAAACATTTTTGTTAGTGAACTAAAACTACTTTCAATTTATTTCAATGAACTATAAATTATTGTATAATGGGTTTTTCTTTTCAAATAATTTATTGTTATATCGTCCACAAATTAAGTAAACAATGGAGATGATATTAAAGATGAAAATATCTTTCACACTCTTGAATGTAAGCGATTGCTTTATTAATATATTCCAATATTTACTCTGACCCGAATATCATCTAATTTTCGTGAATGAAATTATAAAGTTCCAACGCGAAAACGTAAATAATATTGATTTGCTATACGCTATAGATCAAACAATCCATCCATAATGGAGAGAATTCAATATTTAAATAGCTGGCATACAATACCGTTAAGTGGCTTGACTAGCAAATAATGGCATTATTCCAACACTTATTACAAACCAAACACCTGTATATTTCACAATAAATGTGAAATATATATTACAAAAGCTTAGATATAGAAAATGGGATCATAAATAAAAAAATGAATTATTTGACTGCTCTGCGACATTAAACAAGTGGCAAAAAAAATTGATCAAATTTTTTACAACTTAAAATATATACAACGAAAGAGTGCTTTTAAATCGGCCCAGAGTAGAACGTGAACCACAATTTTTGTTAAAAGAAAAAAAGCTCCATCTAACACACGATCCTGAAAATAAAGTAGCAAATTTAGCATAATCCCATCGAGAAGAAGCACTCGGCGAAAGCGCATAATAAAAGAAAAGTCGAAGATTGATTAACGAGCGAGCGGCGAGTCACGCGCGCACACCATTTTTTCGTCCTAGGTGGGTAAGAGGGGGAGGGAGAGGGTGGAAGGATGGGAGGGTTGGCGCATCTCAAGAAAAATGGCGACGACTACACTCTCTCGACTGGAGAGTTCACGGCTGAGCGAGTCGTGCAGCGATCGGAAAGTACGGGCTCGAGTACAAATTGTCTCGAGGGGAGAAAGGGAGCGAGAGAGAGAGAGAGAGAGAGAGACTTAGAGCGAGTGGAGCGATGGAACTGGGAGTCAATCCACTTCTTGCCCTTTCAGTCCCTCCTGAGGACGAGGCCAGCGACTTATATAGCCCCGTGTGCCCGAGTGGGCGCCGACGTTTTAGCCTCGATTCGAAATATTTTTCAAATACATGGCACGACTTCCATTTTCGGACTCCTGTTTAGGGTTATTCATCCAAAAAGCAAAGACCTAACCTATTCAAGAAACTTCTCCTGACATACATATATATGTATATATATATATTTTCTTGTATTTTTCAAAGAACTTATTCCAATTTATATTAATATAAATCATATTTCATATAGTATAAAGCTAAGTTTTTAAAAACAAACTTTACAGTTAATATCGACTTTTAATCTTTATCAGAACAGCAATGAAAAAAAGTATTAATAAAAACTGATCCCTTATACCAACATAAAACCATTGATTCCAACACTTACATTTGTTACTTATATGACTTCAAGGCTAGTAATAAAAGTTGCCCTTCGAAAGCTTCAAAGTAAGGAAAAGTGAATGTGAACGATTGGTGACGCGTGGCACGGCTCTAAAGTAAAAAGGGGGCAGATCAGGAAAAGGAAGATAGATCCGCTAAGCGCGTCCGACCCTCGGCTGTAACCAAGAGCCCGATGGAAGACGGAATTCTCGGCGATTTGCCAAGTCGACGGATTAAATGGCGGGGTTAATGGGGATAATGACGTCGCTGATTGTGTGACACTGGCGGATATTAATGACGGGGCCTGGAAAAATTGAGGGCAGACATTCGTCCATGCGACTCTCGTCTCTAATGAAGTTAAGTAAAGCTTTCCAAGCTTATAGCGAGCAGTTATGTATGGGCTTCATACCAGCCAATCTCACGGTCGATATTGAATCCTCGAATCCGGATGAGTTTAGGTTGATAAAGTGGAGAGATAATACATTATACTTTTAAAGGAACATTCATGGTCTTGAGAATCCCCTGCAAAAAAATAAGCCTGGCATAAGTCCAACGGCAAAACTCTACTCGCAGCCTAATCAAAATCTGGTAACAAAAATGGCTGCAATGCCAAATTTTTACACGAAATTGAGAAAAGTTGTAATACTCTAATATCCTTCATCAATATGACACTTATGCTTACATTTGAAAATTCAAATCGGCTAAAACGCTTGTTTAAACTATAATACATTTTAGCATTTAGATTAGTTTGACGGAGAATAGATGCTAAATTTTGTGACAGCCAGACTTTCATTGTTAAACCTTGTACAGAAGTGTATCAATCGATGTACCAAAGTCTAGCTATTTTTACACTAGATGGAACGAATAGTATAAGAATTTTGAATGTTTATTATTACAGAGAAAGTTGTAAATTGTCGCAGCTATGCGAGGGAAATTGAAATTGCGCATAGGACAATAAACTATAGCGAATCGCTCGGCCTCGTTCATTTGCAGTACGAGAGAGCTGCAGCACTAGCAGTGCGGGGCTTCTTTGGATCTCTCTTTCGAGCCGGGGCGAATTTACAATCTATTTAAAAGGCTTTTCCAATCTGACCAACTTACTCTCGCGGGAATACACAACGACCCGCCTCAACCTCTCCAGCGCAGCAGCGTCGCCGGTTTGTATCGTCGTCGCCGAGAAACTTTTTGTACCGTTAGATTGAATGGCACTGGTGGCGCTTCGAGGGACTCTTTTTCGTATGTGCGGCACTACTATACATATACACTTAAAGCGTAGAATGTCTGTTCCTGCCATTTTCCTACGGTGCGATTTTAAAATTTTTCGTCCCGCGCTCCCATAAGTTAAAGAGCCGCGCTGAGTCGGAAGCATTTCAAATTAATTAAGGGGAGAAAAAAAATTAATCGTTATTGCGATAAGTCCAATGCTTCGCATGATGTATCGACCTCTTCATAATCCAATTTTCCCGCGTGCTCACGTAGACGCAGGCATACATGCAGAGAAATGGTGGGAATGTATACGGCGCTAAACTTCCGCCGGAGCTGCTGCTGCTGCTGCTGTTGCTGCGGCTAAAATATACGAGGATACCCTTTTATTATATTGCGCTTTATCACGCGAACCATCGCGTTTTATTCCGCATCTTGTTCCCGTTTACTTATGTTTCCGCCGCTGCCCCTTTCCAGTTGCATTATATGACTTCATTCTAACCCCTATTAATACGCGCGAGTAGCTGCTCTTTTTTGTTTCGACGAATTACGACCGCCGCGCGTTGCGTTTCTTTTTATGGCCGCTCTTGGTCCAACGTTTCGCAACACTCTTTCATTTCTATTAAAATGTGAATTAATTTATTACATATAACATATCATGACAGAATTATAGACTTATGTTATATGTTGATCTGATTTTTCACACAGAATTACTGTAGATTTAGAATTGCTACTTAACCATTGCTCATTATCATTTTAATTAATTTGTTAAAATATACATTCATATATTTAGCGATTTTTGATCGCTCGTCTCAAGATGCCCTGTAATGAATATTTAAGTATTGTAATTTAGTATAATACGTGTTAAAACTGACTTCAAATGAAAATTAAAATAAAAAGCGTTAGAAATAAGTCAAACCAATGGTCGAACTAATAATTTTAATAGCATGTATAAAAATAAACTTGCCAATACTATTACCCTAGTTTGGATTGAAAATACGTTTTCGTGCCATATGAAATGCTGGATATTTTTGAAAAACTGCTTCCAAAAACGTGAAAATCGCTTTAAAAGCTGAATCGCGGCTTGAAAGTCTAGAATCGTCAGGTTCTTTCGACGATCACGTAATACACGTTCTCCCCATCACCCCCGACCTGTCCCCCATAACTTGGTTTTTTTGCTCGCTCCGCGCCAACTGCGATGCGTCGTCGTCGTGCGATTCGTGCCTCCGTTACGTGCGGCCCGTCATATACGCGAACATAACTCGGACCCAACGGCGTCGTCCGCATCGTCG
Source organism: Megastigmus dorsalis (assembly GCA_900490025.1). NCBI lineage: Eukaryota > Metazoa > Arthropoda > Insecta > Hymenoptera > Megastigmidae > Megastigmus > Megastigmus dorsalis. The sequence goes on from UELU01081432.1 coordinate 24,363, forward strand.
TCGCCTCGTAAAGCAGGCGCGACGCTCAGGCTCAATCTCTCTGCCTGTCCCTCCTCCTTCTCCGAAACATTATTAAAATAACGCCTTTTAAGATCAAAAATATTTTTTGGACTCGGATATACTTTAAAGATTAGAAGTCTAATGGAATTATATACTTAATAAAGGTAATAATATTATAGTAGTATACTTCAAGTCGTACATTGTTATGAATTAATTGTAGCGGGGAAACTTGTTTAATAAAGGTCAAGAATAGATATAGTAAATCGATAAGCATCACTATGAATGTTACATACGTTGCGTCAGAAATGCAATTATTTAATAAGATATCTATCGATAATAGACTTTCTGTCTCATTTGTATCAAGTTTAGAAAATAGATACGATTAGTTTTAGAAAAATGTTAAAAGTTGAATGTAATACTGTTCTGACGTCGCAGAAGATAATAACTTTAATTAAAGCACTAATCTTCCCTCCTAAATTTAGATATACCATTCATCACGAAGTTTTTAATAAATCCCAAGTGTTATGCGTATCTAAGAATCGTATCGATAATAATTAGTTTAATTTAGTATTTTATTTAATATATTAATATTTACAATTTTTTTTAAAGAAATCCATCATTACACCGATAATTTATTAAATATAAAATGATGCCATTCTCATTGGTGTTCTTGATATATGCAGCTGAAAGAAATGCACTTGATATACAAACATTCAAGATGTAGGTATAATCTATGACGAAACATTTTCACATTGTTTAAGATGGCACATAAGTCCAAAGTCAACAAGAAGCAATTCAGCAAGAGAAAAGAAATATTGTAAAGCATGATTCTTTTAACTGTGAAGTATAGAGAAAGAAGAGTAGAACTGCAGCCGCCCCCAAGTCTCCCGAGTCGCTATGAAGTTGGCAGTTTCCGAGCAGTGGCGCAACTTCCCACCTTTAAAAGCGCTTCGCTCGCAAGAGTGTGAGAGAGAGAGAGAGAGAGAGAGAGAGAGAGAGAGAGAGGGGGGGAGGGGGCAGAGTCACGCGAGGCCTCTTAGGAATGCAAAGTACACGTGAGAGCTGGCGGCTCCGCAAGGATACGCGAGCGTATGACGAGAAGTCGTTAAGGGCGCGACGACGACGACGAGGCCGCCGAGGACGACGAGGACGACTACGTCGCGCGCGAAGCATGCGGAATCAGCCCTGGCTTAAGCGCGAGTTAAATATTAATCGCGCCCGCGCGCCTGTGTTTGAGCGAGAAGCCAAAGAGAAAATTGAAGAGCCGACGACGGCATTTGCTCCTGCGCCGAATGACGGCCTCGCTCCTCTTCCCACTCTCTCTCTCTCTCTCTCTCGTCTTGTCTATATGAGTTTCCAACCTTTTTTTAGCTTAGGCCGGAGCAACTCTATTATGGAGACTGCACGAGTTTTATATATATATATATATCTTTATAAGAAAATGCTGCAGCGATGTGCAATCTGTTTTCAAAATCAGTTTCTTCAAGTAAATTATAGTTGATCTAACTCAAATACAAATGTACATATATTACTTATTAGGTAAAGGCTCGAAAACAAGTAAGATTACGATATAAAACACTACGTTTAAAAAAGGCTTAGAATTAACTTTCTTTTTCAGCAACAAAAGGTTAATGAATTATATTGATGTACAAAAGAAAAAATGCGCAAACAAAATATCTAACTAAAATACATATAAATTTTTACAACAGAGAGTCACGTGAAATTTCACTCAACAGCTCACTTGGCTACGTGCACATATTTCTAAAAAAAAAGTGCACGCACTGTATAACTCGATTCATTAAAATAAAAGCTGGGTTATTCCGCAAAAAGGTAATAAAACATTTTTAAAAAATCGTTTACGAAGCCGCGCACCACGCGCCATAATGTTTTCCGTAAATTTAACGAGTTTGTGATTTACAGCGTCCGAAATTCGTCAGGCGGCGAATCCTCGCCAATTTCATCCGTAGTCCATCGTAAAAGCTTACGCGAGCGCGAGCGCCCGCGTGATTTATACGTCGTGCGGACGTTTTTTGCCTTGTACAACAAGCTCGTACGCACAGAAAATTCATTTATCCCTGAGCGCGACACAATCGCAATCGAATTCTCGATAAACTAATTTAACGACAGGGCCGCCTGTATTTATACATACAGCAATTTTTACCGCTCCATTTTGCCACTCCTCAATAACCCCCCTCTAAAATTCAATAAGTCACTGCTCTCACGTAGCGCAATGAAACTTTGATATGCATCGCTCGGACCCATAAATTATTCAGTCAGAGAAAATTAACTCAGACTCGCCGATTCCCCCGCCTAAGTAAAATCCGAGTGCAGCGCAACTCTTTCGACAAGTGTACAAGTGCAGCATAGGAGAAAATCTTCTCGGGATAGCGCAAAATAAACGAGCAATGATCTACGTCTTTTTATACTCCCGAGTCGTGCAGATTCAATCTAGATTGGCAGCGAGAAACGCGCCGGTGGAACCGAAGAAAATAATCAGGGGAGGAGCGTTTAACGAAACGAGAGCCGAGGTAAGGAGAGTAAGACTCGCCTCTTGCCCCCCTCTACCTTATACCGACTTTTAACGCGCGGGACTTTCATTTCGCTCTCTCTCTCTCTCTCTGCTTATATAAAACGAGCTCCGCGCCGACTCTCTCTCTTTCCTTTTTTCGTCCCTTTTTTACATCTCCTCCTTTCATTCCCTTTTCATCGTTGCGTCCTCTTTTCCTCCTCCTCCACTCTCTCTCTCTCTCTC
>UELU01081437.1:0-12587 GCA_900490025.1 Megastigmus dorsalis
GTTATACTGTATTTCACACAGTAATAACTGTTAGCCCTACCTATATCACTAACGCTTTCATTCTTTAATATAATCATTCATACAAACTTTCACATTCAGTCATACAATAGTTTTGGACATAAGAGCATTCTTAAGGGGATGCCGGAGTCGCCTGTTTTACCGACATTAGGTTTTTCAAACTTTTCTCTTTAACAAATTAACCAATTCACTTGAAACTTTTAGAGATGATAGAATGATCATAAATAGAACGCGCTCAGCCCAGAAATTTCCGAAAACTAAAATAATATAGAAGCTAGAGAAGAAAATACCAAATTTTTACTGATTTCAATTCGATCCAAGAGATGGCATGATTCTGACTTTGCAATTATATTTCAAATTAAAAATATTGTATTTACGCAATTTATTGGTAATTTCAGGGCTGAGCGCGCTTCAATGATGATCATTCTATCATCTCCTAAAATTTCAAGTCAATTGGTTAATTTGTTAAAGAGAAAAGTTTGAAAAACCTTGTGGGTATTTCGATGTACTAAGGGCGGGAAATTTAAATTTTTAGTGACTCCGACGTCCCCTTAAAGAACTCTTTTTTCGAAAAGTGTGCTTATTGGGTTCGTTGATGTTTATATAGATCTACACGTGAATTGTTCAGGACAAAATAATTTTTATAATATATCCTATATGCTAAAGCGCTATATTATATATTGAGAATTTGAGATGGAAGTATAAGTTTTGAGCGCAACGTGGAATAGCTGTACTATTTTACCAATAAATAAAAAAAAATCTTAATTTTTAACTGAAAAGTTAGCTGAAGATTATTATTTAGAAAGAAGATTATCTTGATATAAAATTGTAAAAATTGCTAAAACAGACTTAAAAAAGTGAAATTATCTAAGACAATTGTGTAGTATCACTGAAAAGTGAAACTAAGCGGCCTAGTGGAAAATATCTGCGCACGTGGGTATTTTCAACCGCGCAAATTAAATTTTGGTAGCGCGCGATAAGTATAAAGATAAGTATAGGTATGATAATTGATAATGTGTAAGATTTAATAAAAAAGTCCGAAACGTTAATCAGTGAATAAAAAGTGTAATTATTGATTCGTATGGATCATCTTCCATCAATAATACAGGCCCACAAACAAAAAAAAGTACCCTGAACTGGAGTTGAGACAACCTTATTCCTATACGTATTTTGGCCTTCTATAAACACGAATTTAAAATAAAAAATAGGGGTTGCCCCTGTATTTTCGAGTTAACTAAAAAATAAACGAATTTCGGGATGTCTTAAATTATGAAGTTAAATTTTTTTTTCATTATCTTAGCAAGTAGTATTATGAAGTACTCAACGCACCCTTTAATATTCATTTTTAATCACTTTCATACGATTTTTCATCTCCGAGATATGCCAATTATTGAAAGTTCACGAGCATTCAAAACCATAACTTGCCTGTTCAATTGATTTGCTCTTGAAATTCATTTGACTGATGATTAAAAATTAATTTTGAAGGGTGCATTGAGTATTTTATAATACCACTTGCTAGAATAATGAAAAAAAATTTTAACTTTGTAATTTAAGATATCTCGAAATTCGTTTTTTTTTTAGTTATCTCGAAAATACGCAGGGCGACCCCTATTTTTTTATTTTAAATTCGTATTTAGAAGGCCAAAATACGTATAGGAATAAGGTGGTCTCAACTCCATCAGTTCAGGGTACTTTTTTTGTTTGTGGGCCTGTGTATCTAATTATTAAACTTAAATCATATATTTAAACACTATTTTTGAATTTTTTATTTATAAAATGTATTGTACTATCATTTTCTTAAGCATACATAACTCTTTAGAAAATATATTTTAGGTGGTCAGATTTTTGTCCTCTATAAACGTAGCTAGATTGTAATTTTTGTGCAGGGATCCCTGTTGAAAAGATCTGATAAAACCAGGTGAAAAGGGTGCAAAAGCCTCATAACCTATGAGGTTTTTGCACCAGAATTTGGACTTTTTTATAAGTTTTTATCAAACCTTTGCAATAAGGATATAAGAATGATTCAAAGGTAAAACTACACAACGACAAAAGCCAATTAAAGAATAACTACATAAACATTTATACGGTGGTTTTAAAAGGATTTTAAAAGGATTCCATCTGGATGTTACATCGTTTATATAGTTCATATTACATATATTAAAAATTAAATAGAAATATTATATGAATTTCACATTATGTTCTAGTTGCATTAAGGCCTATATACATACTTTTAATATTAAATTCTATTTAGCTTACATTATTAGGTGTTACGGCATAAGTGCGTAAATACCTCGGTAAATACCATATAACATGTCGAAAGAGCAATACGAAAATCGTAAAAAAATTATAATTTAAAATAAGTATTTAAGTAATTATATTATAAAACTTCTGTACCATCACGAAATCGAGGTGAACGATGTTATTTTTACACACTTATTGTATTTTAAAATTCAGTTTCATATCAGCTATGCGTACTCTCAAGGCTCAACTATCGCTTAAAATTGTCTATTTTGAGCGTAGATGTGATAAAAATTTAATGATTGAGACTTTTTTCGATTTTTTAAATGATATAATAATAAATAATACTCAGACGGGCACTATATTTATTTTTAAAAAAAGTATATATAGTATTCGTAATTTTTTGATCGTAAAAATATTCTCCAATTCTTATAAATAATTGAAAAGTTAAATACTTGTACAATCGTTATAATTTCTCATATATTTTTTGTGTTCAGAGTCAAACTTATATTTATATATTTTTATTGTCATATACCTAAGTATATATTGGATAATTTTTAAATTTTTGTAGTCTAAAGTTCTAAATAAGCTTCGCTATTAATTACTGTCATTATATAGCATTTACATTAGCCTAACGAGTGCACACTAGTTGCAGTATATTATACTATATATAATATTACATAAATTTTTTGTTTCCTATAGATATAGTATTGGTAAAGAAACAATTAATTGTTTAAAAACGTTTTTGACAGTACTTAATTATTAAAATGCAAAATAAATCGGTAAAATGTATAATAAATAAGCAGCAGCTAGTTTTATGCAAATTATCATTTTCTGAAGAGTTCCAGTGGAAGTTGAATCGTTCTATAAGCACTTGTCGTGTTCCCAAATTAAATTAATAAGCATTACAAAATTTGAAATTACATAAAGAAGGTGTGCGTTCTAAAATTTAAAGATCAGTGTCCTCTCCCCCCACTTGGCTGCACGTACAAAAATATATACAATCGGAATCGGATATTTGGGATCTTATATATACGGTTGCACGCATACAGCAGAAGGTTTATGAACCGCCCGACCGCCGCCACAGTGTGACTATACACTACTGTTAATACTGTAAACGTGGAGCCCCGCAGCGCTCACGTCGCCACTCGCCCGTCGTCGTCGTCGTCGTCGTCACTCGTTGTCGTCGTCGTCGATCCGTCCGCCGCCCGCTTGGCTGCGCGCACGTATAGCTATAGGAGTAGTAGTAGTACACACGTACAGATAGTCGCGCCGCCGCGCCACAGGATATATCGCTATATCGTCTCTTTTCTGTGTCGGCCATCTGCCGATGTTGTTCCAGGCCCCCCGAGCCACGTCATATTCGTATGTGCTACTGCTAGCCTGTCGCCGTCTTCGTCGGTTCTCGTGAGCGCGGTGCACCGACTGTGTGTACATCCTCTCCTCGGGACATTGTTTTTTTTTTTTTGTTGAAGACAAACACATCGTATTTCTACTGCCGCGTGACGCTGGACCGAGGACACCGGCCCTCTCGCAATGAACATTTTCCGACTGCTCGGCGATCTTTCGCATCTCCTCGCGGTCATCGTTCTCCTGCTGAAGATATGGAAGACGAGAAGTTGCGCCGGTACGTGTGTGTGTGTGTGTGTGTGTGCATGTGAGAGCGCATCTTCGCTGTCGTTGCCGATGACGCTATAGAGGCCCAGGGCGATGCTGCGAGTATATAATGCATTCGCTACTCCAAAATAGTTTGTTTTTTTGCCAGGGCTTGAAGTAACTGCAGAATTTAGCGATTAAATGTTTATTGTTTTTTGGCATACGAGACAGGAGCAATTGTAAACGATCAGTCAATATTGTAAACATATTTTTAATTGTTTTTCAACGTTTGAATATTTAATTGCGGCTGACTGAATGTCTAGGGATTGCAAAGATTGTGTGGCATTGACTTATTAACTCAAAGGTTTTTTTAGCTGTATATGCAGATACTTGATAAAATCTTTTTCTTTTAGGTATAAGCGGAAAGTCCCAGATCCTCTTTGCTATTGTCTACACAACACGGTACCTGGATCTAGTGACCACTTACATTTCAGCTTACAACACTTTCATGAAAGTTATCTTCTTAGCAACTTCCTTTGCTACATTATTTTTGATGTACATGAAATTCAAAGCTACATATGATCATAACCATGATACATTTAGGTATGAAATCACTTGTTGTTTACTTAATGATATGGATAAGAATATTTATAAATTTAACTTTATTAAATGTGTTTAGAATTTTTTTTACCGGTTCGAAGGCCCTTATTAATTCCCATTATTAATTTTCACTTTGATTCTTAAAATGGATAATAAAAATTTATATTCAAATCAATTGCTCTGAAAAAATATCTTATAATGTAGTAAAACATGTTTTAGTGAGCTCAAATCAAAATATATTATAATATATATATATATATCAAACATCTGATAAATTAATAAAACATTGATCTAAATTATATATATAATTCCATAAATTAGTTCCATTTTTTAGCATTTTACATTATATTTTCTATTAATAAATTTTATTATTAAACTTAAAAAATATATGATAAATTAATATAAATAAATATTAGACATTGATTTACAAAGAATATATTATTTTACAGAATTGAGTTCCTGATATTGCCTGCTGTAGTTCTAGCCTTACTGATAAACCTTGACTTTACAGTCTTAGAAGTGTTATGGACATTCAGTATCTACTTGGAGTCAGTAGCTATTTTACCTCAGCTATTTCTGGTGTCAAAGACAGGTGAAGCAGAGAGTATTACCAGTCATTACCTGTTTGCCTTAGGCTCATACAGAGGGTTGTATTTATTAAACTGGATATACCGATATTACTCAGAGGGCCATTACGATCTCATTGCTATTGTTGCTGGTCTTGTACAGACAGTTCTGTACTGTGATTTCTTCTATTTGTACATCACCAAAGTACTGAAGGGCAAAAAGCTGTCGTTACCAGCTTAAGCACTAGAGAGTATTATAGCGAATAACATCAATCAGCTGCAAGTTGTCAAAAGAAAGCTGCTGCAGTCGTACCATTGTGACATGAAATGTGTCAAAAATTTCAAGCGAGTTTGAGAAACGCGCGCACAAAATATAACTTTGCGAAGTCCAAAGCGCCTTAACTCTCTGCTCTTTAGATCTTTTCGATATTCCTACTTTTTTGTGGATGTCGGGGCTCTGTTCTACTAACAAGTTTTTAGGACTTATTTGAATAATTATTTTATATAAAAAAATGTTTTCTTATTATTGAAACTAAGTTAAGTATATAAAAAATTTTATCTTTAATTAAAAGTTAATTATATTCGGAAAAATGTTAGATTTAATTTTCATTTGTAACCAAATTACACAAATGCTTTTTTTTTCGTGAATATTATCATTTATTTTTAAGAGATTCTAAGAGAATCACCAATTTGTTAAAACAATAATTGTTCAAATAAATTTTGAAAATTGTGCTAGTAAATTAGACATCATATAAAACTCCGGAAACCCCTTAATGTTTTATAACTCGTTCCATGTACAGTTAAGTTTTTTTTTAAGATTATGCATAAATACATGAAACGTGTTTTGTAATGAACATAAAAAAAGTGTTATATTTAAGGTGCATTGTATCACGCCAGTGTTTGAAGTAAACAAATGTATGTTGAAAATTAAGAACATTGGAATTTCTATACAAAAACTTACATAATAAACAAAAAGAAATTAGGGGTTGAGTTAAATAAAATATTGTCTGCCTATTATAATGATAAGTTGTTATTTTTATGATTTTTATTAATTAAAATACAACTATAGAAAAAATAAACCAGAGAAGTGATTGATAAGAAATGCATTATTTAATTAGCTTAGTTTATTCATAAGGAGCTACAAAATTGTTATTAAATTTAATAACAGACTATTTTACTTTATAATTCCATATGAACAAATTAAACAGCATCAAAGAAATTTTTTAGAAAATTAGAATTAGGGTAATACGCATTCATCATACATACGTTTTGCCATATCTGTAATATGAATTTCTTCACCACATAACGTTCTTTGAGATACCATTTTAACAATTCCAGTTTTTAAACTTCCACTGTTAACTGTTATAATATATGGCACACGAAAAACTTCTGGATTTTTCATATCATTTACTACTACTGATGGGACACCTTGGCCACGGAGTAATTCAATAATGTACAGTGTTAAGTCAGATAAATCTTCTTTTGTTGTTTCATCGTCATCAGGTGATATAATAGCTTTGCAATATGCTTTATAAGGTGATAATTTTGGATGAATATGTAGTTCTTTAGAATCTTCAATTTCTATGTACCCATCACATAACATTGTTAAACATGCCCAGTCCAAAGAAGTAACATGTTCAACAATTCTTAAATCGCTCTTTCCAATCTAGAAATAAATTTATAGATAATAAATTTATATTAATACAGTCTTTATGAGACATTTTTTTAATTGAAAATATATATGAAATAAAAAATCTTAGAATCTATACTATAGTATAACTATAGTAATGTCATTAAAAAAATTAAAACTTACTCCCGGTAAAAGTTTTTTAGCATTTTTTTTGAAATTAATAGTTTCTACAACAATATTTCCAAATGTAAATTGGGCCTCTATTTCAGCATATTCTCTATTTCTGTCTTTTTTTATTTCACTCATGTAATAAATTCCTGGATTTTCTGAAATTCTTCGCCACCATGACTTACGTTCTCTTTGTTTTTTATAAAATAAATCTTTTACACTTTCAATAGCATCATCACTTTCATATACTGTTGTTATTTTAGCAATTCTATGTTGTACAGATTTGGATTTAGTTGGAAGAAATGATTGATTCCAAGTGTTTTTAACATCATCTATTTCAGCAATTGCAAAAGGTACAGTATCTAATCCAAAATCTGTTAAATCTTTTATACTTGATATAAGTGTATTGGAAGGTATAAAAAATGTATTATTTTTTGTCATTGTTACGCTTTGTCGAAACCAAAATTTTTCAAAGTTTTGACGTAAAAGTATACCTTGTAAACCATAAGCAAATCCAAATTCTTTTAAGCTTACAAAAGTAGGACCAAGTGTTTTCAAAATTTGTTCCATATTAGCTAAGAACTCTTTGGTATATTACCAGGTGGAGCAACAAAATATTCGTCCTCTAAAATTTTAGCCTTCTTTAATATTTTATCACGATAATCACCTTCAGAAATTTTATCTTCTCTAAGCTCTAATTTTTCATTTTCTAAAACACTGTACATTGGTTTTACAGAAGGATCAATATGAACGTCTTTCAGTTTCTGCGCAAATTGAATAGATGCTTCTAATCTTTGAATTCCTCCTTCATTAGCAAAATCAACTAAGGAAATTTTTTCTAATTTATATATTGTTTGTTTATCAATTTTTATACATTCTGTATTTTCGTAAATGCTAGATTTTTCTTTATCAACTGGACCTTTAGAATGAGCAAGTGAAGTAGCACTTCCAATTTTCTTTACACAAATTCGAAATAAAACATTTTTAAAATAACATCTTGACAACAAATCCATTTAAATTTGATAATTTAACCGTAGATTTTTCAATTTCTTTTTTTTTATTTTTAATTTCACTATTTATTAGTTAATTATTTGATTTAAAAAGTGTTTAACATTATATTTGAGGTTACCATTTTTTACTGCTGGTATACAGTGAACTAGAGAGAATGTCAATAATGATCACATTCTATTTACTGCACACATGTATGATTGTGTGTATATATATATATATATATATATAGAGGTTGCAAAGTGCAATGGATTCGAGCTTCGAGCTGGACAGCTTGTTCATAAGCTCCCAGTTCCCACATGCGCCACAGGCGCTCTTCCGCAGTCCGCACTCTACACTCTACAGTCACGTGTTATGTGTATAATGTAATAAGTATAACAATGGCGATAGAGCCGATAAAGCGTTAAATGATTGTTTGAAAATTATTTTTACATTTAATAAAAATTAAAAAATATATTGTTTTATTTAAAACTATTCTATTGAGACATTATACGTGTAAGCGTAAAGGTTTATAATTAAATTAACCCTTTTACATTAAGTTATAATTAATAATTCAAATTAATCTGTTGGTGCTATAAATTAATTTATTTTTCTATTACTTTGAACATTTTTAATTATCATTATTTTAAATTATATTAAATGATCTTAAAGTTTTCAGTAATTATAACTACCTACTTATTTTTTAAGAAAAATTAAGTATCATTAAGTATACCTATATATACATAATACACCTACCAAACGATAGAATGTAAAAGCTATAATACTCATGCTGTAAGCATTATCATTACATATATATCGTGCGCGTCGGCGGCACTTTATTTGCAACTATCTTCAAGCAGTAATTTAAGTTTGATAAAAATTGCTTATATGGACATTCGGTGTTTTCAAACCTTGGCCGTTGATCGCACAAGGTATTTAACTGTCAAAATATTCTTAAAGTTATTCTACCAACTCTTTCAATCCTTACAGTTTTATTGTAAATACTTGATGTATTTGTTTAATTTCATTAATTAGATAAGATTATCTGACCTTGTCGTTAACCTAGATGGACGACTTTAAGAAGCGTCGCTTATGATATTAAAGACTGAAATTTTAATTTTTTTTTCATAGATTTTACTTGTGCCTTTCTTGATACCTATAACACTATGAAGTATGAATAGTAAGTGACCGCATCGCGCTTGAGAAGGGGTTGGGTTGATACTTGGTCTCCTTGGCAAAAAGTTTGAATAGATAAAGTATATCATGGCTTTAAAAAATCGTCGAAATAAGGGGAACCTAAAGATTCAAGTCTCGGAGGAAACTCCAGTTCCAGTGTAAGTTCTCCAGTGTAACAATACTGTAATTGTATTTTTTAAATACTATATATAGCTAAGAATTTTGTATAATCTACTTTTGCAGTACTCCACCAAGGAATCTAGATAAAAGAACAACAATTACTATAGGAGATAAAACATTTGAAGTAGATGCCGATGATTTGGAAATGCTTTGTACACTTGGGCGTGGAGCTTATGGAGTCGTTGACAAAATGAAACACAAACAAAGTGATACTATTATGGCAGTGAAAGTAATTGGTTTTGAGTGAATTTAATATCATTAAACTAGAGATCATACATAAGCTAAATTATTTGTAGTAATATTTTTTATTAAAAAATTGAATTTTTAGAGGATCACAGCTACAGTTAACACTCAGGAACAAAAGCGGTTGCTAATGGACTTAGATATTTCAATGCGTAGTTCAGATTGCCCATATACTGTACAGTTCTATGGAGCTCTGTTTAGGGAAGGTGATGTTTGGATTTGTATGGAGGTTATGGATATGAGTCTTGATAAGTTCTACACAAAAGTATATAAACATGGTCGCTCGATACCTGAGGATATTTTAGGAAAAATAGCATTTGCAGTAAGTTAAAAAGTTAAATGATTGGCTTTAATCATTAAAAACTTATTAATTTTTTCCAATTAAATACAATGCTTAGGTTGTAAGTGCGCTGCATTATCTATACTCACAACTGCGAGTTATCCATAGGGATGTGAAACCTAGTAATATATTAATTAATCGAAAAGGAGAGGTAAAGATCTGTGATTTTGGAATATCTGGTTATCTAGTTGATTCCGTTGCAAAAACTATTGATGCAGGATGTAAACCATATATGGCGGTAATCAAAATGTTTATTTAATTATTGATCTATTTATTAATCTATTAATTCATGATTCAAAGGGTTTTATATTCTCTATTTTAGCCAGAAAGGATAGACCCAACTGGAAATCCTTCACAGTACGATATAAGATCGGATGTCTGGTCCCTTGGTATTTCTTTACTTGAACTTGCAACAGGAAAATTCCCTTATGAATCATGGGGTACACCATTTGAACAATTGAAACAAGTAGTAAAAGATGAAGCCCCTAAGTTACCACCAAACAGATTTTCTTCTGATTTCGAAGACTTTATTAATAAGTGGTAAATTTAATTATATTTTATTTTTTAAGGACCCTCGATATAGCTGATATAAATATACAAAACAACTAAACAATATATATAGTGGCCAAGGATGGAGAAAATTATCCGAAGGTATATATAAGCATGTGCATAAATCAATTCATTTGCAAATTACTACAACTTTTCTCTGCAGAATGTTTGAATAAAATACTTTGCACTCATTCCATACAAACTAAACATTAATATCTATCAGATATCTCTTTTTTAGAGTAAAATAAGGTTTAGTTTTCAAAATTTTTACTGTACACACCTATTGTTCAGTTCATTTATCTAAATCGGATGTATCATGGGTCCTTAATTAGATTATACATGTATAGTATCAAAAAAGAAAATCCTATATTATATTCGTTTTAGTTTAATGAAAGACTATGCAGCACGGCCTAATTACAACCAGCTGCTTGAGCTTAGTTTTATAACTGAACATGCTACAAAGGATACAAATGTAGCGGCCTTCGTTGAAGAAGTTTTAGATTTTCCTGATTCAGAACAACAATCGTAGTGAAAATATTTCAAATAGTTCCTTATGTGGAATTCTTACATAAATTTTTTTTATCTATATTATATTTTTGCTAGAATTACTACTGCCAAATTATTTATCTACTGTCATTTTTTAATCAGGTATGTGAATATTTTGAGACAAGCACTGCTTGGTTTACTGATGCATCAAGAGATTTATTGAGCTAATCAAAATCTTAATTATTATAAAGAAAAATAAAAGTCATTTTTAATGTAAAAAATAAATTTATATCATATAAGATCGTCGTGATTTCTTTTTATACATTCTATTAAAATTATGTAACACCAATGAAGTAGCGATAAACAAAAAATCGAATTTTATTTTTGTTTACTTAAAATATTATTTTCTTGTTCGTAAAACTTATATGCTATAAAGTATTAGATTAATCTTTTATGCGTTTTTTAAGTAACTTATGAGGATGCTTGATGAAAAATGTATCTCCATTTAATTTATTAAATTTAAGAAATTTTAAGCTGAGTCCTTCTGGTGTTTCATTTTTTAAAACTATCTGATAAAGCCTACTCATTTCAGGCATTTTCTTAAGCGCATAATTTTCTTTCTTGTAAGGATAAAACGTATTCTTTTTTGATGTAGCTTCTTCTGTTATGTTTCTGAGCTTATGATTTTTAGATGTGTACCTGTTTAATTTACTTTTCTTTTTTTTAATTTTTTTTGAATTAGTTAGATCTTCTTCAGATTCTGCTTTACAATATTCCATAATTTGTTGTAGACTTAACAAAGATTTTTTTAAATCTTGGTGTGAGCGAGTATCTATTTCAGCAACTTTATCAATATTTTTGGAAGACTGTGCCTTCAATAAATTTTGAATTTTATTAGCTGATGGATAAATAGTACCAATATGTAGTGCATTATTTGATTCATTTATGTCTACGAAATTAAGAAAATCAACTTGACATTCCTGGTCAAATAATAATGTTGAGCCTTCTCCAATACCAACATTAACCTTTCTTTTACCATTGAATTGACCTGTACCTAAATTTTTGTAATATTTTGAATATTTATGTATATCATTTGGATTGTATGTGAAGTGCGCATTTCTCTTTCGTTTGCATTTTTGGACATATTTATTTATGCCTTTACTTATAACTTTATCAGATACTTTTTCTTCTGTTAAGTTCAAAAATTTTTGGTAAGAATTGATCTCATTTATATTTTCTGGTTGTAAATGTTTTCTGTGAACTGTATTATAAGATATTTCTTTTAAATGTTGATATTTTGGCGTATCCAGAATCGTTCTTGAATTATTATTATATATTGTTAACAGAGTCACTACTTTCTGTAAACATGTTATAAATGGTAACTGATTCCACATTAATGAATTAAAATTATTCAATATTTTAAAAAGTACATCACTTCCTTCACAAACAAAATTATTAATGTTTTCGCATTCAAACGAATCATTATTGATACCTATTATTTTTGATTGCATACAGCTAACAAATTCAATTTCTTCTGAAACCGTTTTTGGGTTGTTGAATTTATCAAATTCAAGTTGAGTTGATTTTTCATTATTAAAGATCTTAAGAAAATGTGATTCTTCTATATTTTTACACAATCGTTTGCCTTGACTTATACTTTTTAAATTTGAATAATGATTCACAGCATAATTTATAGGAATAGACAATGCAGACAATTGGTTCAACATTATTTCTAAATCCCGACTTCGGAAATTTTCGTTGTAAAGCTTAATGTATTCTGTAATCTTGTCTAAAAGAATTGATTTGTTTT
>UELU01081452.1:0-12346 GCA_900490025.1 Megastigmus dorsalis
CAATGCATTCTTTCTACCTTCATTTATCAATTTATGGCTATCATTGATCATAGCATTTTTAGTATAATCTACTAATTCACTAATTATTTCATTTTCATTAAGCAAAGATGCATTATCCAAATGAAGGTTGTCTAAAATTGTAATGAAGTCAATGTACTGAAGTGAATTACAAGAGGGTATTTTATTTTCGATCTCCATTGGACTTTGATGCTCAATACAAATTTTTTTGTTTTTACTATACATATTCATTATTTTTTGTTGTTCAGTAATTAATTGTTTTTTAGATTCATTTTCTATCATTTTAATTTCTTCTGTTTTGAAATTCATTTTTTCTACATTAAGAGTAAATATATGTTTAATACTTTTCTTTATAGAGATAAATGAAAAATCATAGTTTATATTTTCATATAGAAAATTTTGCAAAATAGGAAACATTATAATATTGCGAGTTTAATATATCTTCAATAAATGCGAACGCATTTGAGAAATATCGAATTGTACAGTACATGGGCATAAATTAAATACAATACGAACAGAAAATGCTATAGCAAAAATATCACAATCATAATTATTAGATTGTGATTGCACTTTTTCGAAACTAATTTTTAAATTTGCACTATTTGGCAATAATAGGTCTTAAAATTCAAATATTAAATTTTTACTTTACTAATTAACCAAATCAAACAACATATGCCCCTCAAAGAGAACACATTCAAATTTGATAATATTTTAAAGACCACAACTTATATTTAATTAAAACTAAAATTTTTAAAATTGTATTTATAAAACGTACTTATTTTAAATATTTATATTGAATTAGTTAACCATTAACATTCACCCGAGCGAGCGTTAGCGAGCGAGGTTTTTGCTGCTTGTAGTTTAATTAAATTTGCAGCATTTGAGTTATATTTCATGGGGACGGTCTCGAGAATGTGTATATTATCTGATGAATTAGACTCAGTGGCGACGATTGTCTCTGCGCGCGCGTTCGTATCGGGGATTTCCTTGTCTGGTTTGCGTGTAATACTGCTAATCGATGCATCTTTGGTATTTCTAGCAGTGGTAGTGGCTGTTTTGAAATGTAAAAACGTCTGCAGTGCTTGCTCGTGTATAGAGCATTTTTCCCTCTCCTCTATCGGTAAAGTCAAAATTTTGCTCATGTCCTCGTCGAGACATGATATTGCCGTCCGGGAGTTTGGACACTCTTTCCAAAGACTGTTCTGACAGGTGCTGCTGTTGTAGCTGGCAAATATCGCTTTACTATCTCAATGCATTCTTGAGGGATCAAAATCATTTTTCTTGCGTGTTCCATATCGACAATATAAGTTTCACTATTACTGGCACGATAGCCTCCGCCTTAACCAGCAAGTTTTCGCAGGATGGGCGCGTGTTTTCGTAATCTGCTTCTTTACATTCTGATAAGAGGAATATTACACCGCAAAATATTTAAAACGCTTTCATAAATGTAGGTCACGAGTTTGGAATCCGATTTGCGCAGAAGTGCGATCCTCTGATGACTATTGCTGTGGCACAAAACTCTAAATATATCGAAGTATTTTCGCCCTATTAGGCAGCAATTGCGACTACGTGCTGTCAGACCTATCACAGACGAATGACTGGCACGTCACTCGACGATGCTGTGTTTTTATCTGCCCTCCATCTGGCTTTCGGTTCACATGAGTACCTCAACAATACCATATTCTTACAGCTCTCACTTTTAAGAGCTTTAATCTGCCGCCGACATGCCTTCGGGCGTTTTGTTTCAGCTGCTTGCACGCGCCTAATTGCAAGTCGTCGCAGCAAATGAATTCAACGCTGTGCATAACGACTTGCAAATCTTCTCGACTGTTTTTCAGCAACACCATTCGGCCTGAAAAGTGAAGTTAAAGCAGCAACAGCAACAGCAACAGCAAGCGGAAAAGTGGCAGACATGGTGAGAGCTAATAGGAAATGAGGTACGTCTCGTCTGTCTCACTGGTTAGCGCGTAACTACTGGGCATGAGTGTCAGGTGTATAGTATGTATAGTATGTAAACAGCCATGTCACACTAAGTGCGCGGGGAAGAAAACAAACGCGCCTTGCGATTACTGCCGCGTTATCAAGCAACAGAACAAATCCAAAACTTCTTCGGGCCTTAATGAGAGTAAACTCGCAGTTCTGCCTACGCGGTGTACATGGTTGAGCGCGCACCTCACGCCGGTCTCATCGGCTTTGGGCGGATAAGGAGAGAGAGGGAAGCCGCCTGTCACTGTCAGCATCAAGAAGCAGGCTCGGACGAGCGCTGCAACTTCGCCGGTCGTTATACTCCCACATGTGTCTCGTTCTGCGGAGGGATGTGCCTCTCCTCATCTCGCCGCATGATTTGCTTTGTTCCGAGGTGATTTCTCCGGCAGCAAATTCAGTTAAAAATTCAAACTGTGCAGACGATTCTTTTACTATTCTCCAACCAGCTGCTAATGTCAACGGTCGTAGCTTGGAAAATGACAATAACAGTTCAGCCGAGACCGTGATTAACAACACGAGGAGCAGCTGTCAAGCGCCGACATCCGCGCCGTTTATCAACAACAACGTCATCATTCTGCAGAGCACATTGGACCTTTTCTTCCAGCATTTCAATATGCTCCAGACGCAGCTTGATGAAATAAAAACTTATATAAGTCAAGGTCGCGTGGCCTCGGCTAATTATTCGGCTAACTCTTCGTCTCCGGCATCAGCGGCAGAGGAGGTGAACAAAGAACTGGTGTCGCGCGTTATGGCTCTGCAAGAATTAGTAATTGAACAGTCTTCAGAATTGGAGGAACTTCGGATTGATCGTCAGCTGCTCTTGGATGAAAAAAAAATTATACAAGAGCAAATCAAGAATATCAGCGTTGATTTTAGGGTTATGCGGGATCGTTCCAGCGTTGCCAGCGCCCCTTCGCCTCTGATCGGTGTCAATGAATTTTCGTCTGCCGCCTCTCTCGGATCGGTTCATGGGTCTGGTACTGCGGAATCTGGACGTGCGTGTGCTGAAAACTGCGAAGTGGTTATTCAGGGAGTTTTGAAACGAGAAGTAACTGTCTTTCAAGAGTTTTTAACCCTTTAACGTCAAAACAGCCACTTTTTGGAATGTTAAGTTTAATAGCATATTTAAATAAGGAACCGATTGAATTAAATGATGAAATTTCGTACCCTACTATTTTCGAGGGTGCCCTTTCAGAATCCGACGGAAAAATTTTGAAATTTTCCGATTTTCCATGAGAATTTTCTGTTTTAAGTAAAAAAAACTCGTTTTTTTCGACGACATTTTTATTTTAATCGAATTTTTCGACTCGAATCGATAAGTCAATCTAGTTGAATTGTTTCAAAATTTTGGTTTTTTTTTGTCTAAGCTTTCAAATTATACCCATAGGTTTTGGAAATTAAACATGAAAATGTCAAAAATGGCGACTCAATCCCGGAAAATTCGTCAAAAAGTTCAGGAATTTTTTACACAATAATGATGGACTTAAGGAAAAAATTTTACAGAGCGAAAAATTCTATCGTATTCTTTAATCAATTCTAAGAACTTTTTGTTCAGTAACATTTTTTTCTAAAGTTCATCATTATTATGTAAAAAATTCCTGAGCTTTTTTACGTAGAAAAATTTAGAAACTTTTTACACACATTTTAGCTACGTATGCATATATTTATACATGTACATGCATGCATTCATACATATATGAAATACCATTTCTGTTACATAATAATAAAAGCATCTAAATAACACTTTTTATAAATTTATAATTTTTTTATGTTAGCGACATCATGCGAGCCAAGTGAGCGCTCGCGAATAATTATTTAAAAACCAGCGATATAGACCCAGAGCTGCTCGGTCAGTCTTCGGCGGTCCGGAAGCAAGGGCGAAAAATATATATCAATGAATTACTGCCCCACAGTAAATTTCAATTTTTTAAGAGTTTAAAGCCCGTTGCAATGGGGCTGGGCTTTAAATACGTTTGACATGCGGGCGGCAGATTTCTGGCTAGACGCAAGGGAGGCGAGCGGGCTCATGTATTTGCGTCAGCTGCTGACTTGCATGCTATTCAAACAGCGTGTCAGACCACTCCTGCAAACTGAGGACCAACCACGCACGAGATCAAACGTAACGGAAACGGTGACTGTACTACGCAAGACAGTGCGGGGGCGGATCCGACGAGCAATTCAGCAGCTTCTTCCTGACTAGGCGCGTCCCGTGGGAGAGGTTTGGGGGTCGTGAGTTCCCTTAGGGTGGGTTTCCTCAATATAAACTCGTTGAGGGCTCATATTGAGGGACTTCGTTTTCTTTTGGAGGAGTATCCCTCATATGATGTTTTCGGTGTAGCTGAGACATGGTTGGGCACGATCGTCGATGACATTCTCTTGCAGATTAGGGGATATTCCTTCATTCGGCAGGACCGCAACGTTAATGGGGGTGGAGTGGCCCTGTATGTGCGTAATGGTTTTAAAATTAATAAAATGGCTTTTTCTAATACTCAGGGTAGTAATATCCCTGAGTATTTATTTTGTAGCGTACAACAGGGTGGCTCTCCCCCGATTCTAGTCGGCATAGCGTACAGACCTCCGAAAATCCCTATGCAAAAGGATACTGATCTTTTTCATGTACTGCGTATTTTGGCAAATGAATTTAGTCATAAAATTATTACGCGCGATCTGAATGCAGACATGTTATCGGTGTCTGACGACAATAATACCATTAGACGACTAATGGCGGAGCTGTCTCTTCAACTCGTCCCACATGGTCCCACGCACCATACCGCATCCTCTCACACATGGATTGACGTGATTTTCGCGGACGAAAATGACACGATTCTCGACTTTACGAATGAATGGCTGCCCAGTTTCGGCAAACATAGTCTTATAGATGTCACCTTAGATATCTATTCTCCCACTCCTGTAAAGGAGACGTTCACGTATCGGGACTACGAGAGTATGGACTCTATTTCTTTGGTTAGTCTATTGTCTCTCTGCGACTGGGCGGCTATGAATTCCATCGAATCCGATCTGGAGGGCGCCTTAGACATCCTTAATGGAAATTTAAATATAATTATAAATAAATTGGCACCTTTGAAAACGGTAAAACCGAGTAAAAAAATATGCTCCTTGGTTTGGGCGGGAGTTGAGGCAGCTGGTCGATAGGCGAGATGCTACGCACAGGCGCTACAAATGCACTGGGCGAGCAGAGCTGTTCGATGAGTTTTTTTGGCTCTGCAATGAGGTCGACGTGCGATTGGCTCAGGAGCGAGAATCCTTCCTACGCAAACATCTCTCGGACGCTCTTGACGGTAATAAAAATGTTTGTAAGGAGATGCGCAACCTCGGCCTCTTGCCTAAGCGTAAAGAGGAGGAACTTCATGGTTTCACTCCGGGCGAGCTGAATGAGCACTTCGCAGGAATATCTTCTACTTCCTTGAAAACCTACAAGATTCAACGGACACTATATTATCTGCAGGCGAGGAAGGTTTTTCTTTCAGTCTAATTAACATCAATGACGTTATCCTTGCTATTTCGCACTTTTCCTCGCAAGCAAGGGGAGTAGATGGAATTCCACAAGGGGTGATCGTAAAAGCTCTTCCCATTATTGGCGACTTCATTGTAAAAATTTTTAACTCCTCTTTCGCTCAGGGGGTATTTCCGAGTCTTTGGAAGCAGGCACAATTGATAGATTAAAAAAAAAAATAGTGCTCCTTATAAGGTTACCGACTTTCGTTCTATAGCACTGCTTTGCTTCTTACTAAAGGTACTCGAAAAGATTGCCCACGCTCAGATCACGGAGTATCTTAACAAAAATAAAATATTAGATCCCCTCCAGGCGGGATTTCGAAAACATCACAGTGCTTAGACAGCGCTGATACAGATGACTGACGACATACGTATGGCCATTGACAAACTAAAGTGACGATCTTGCTACTATTTGACTTCAGTAAGGCATTTGACACCATCTCGCCCACGAAATTACTGGCTAAACTGCAACGGGTGGGGTTCTCGAGGATGGCTCTCCTGTCGATAAAGTCATATTTACAAGGCCGCACACAGATAGTGATTTCACGGAGTAACGGGGACTCTAAACAGTTAGAAACTAATCTTGGTGTTCCACAGGGATCTGTCTTGGGACCTCTGCTGTTTGCCCTGTACGTTAATGATCTGCAAAACTTATTCGACGGACGTACTATTAAACATCTTTTTTACGCAGACGATCTACAGATTTACATTCACACCACCAAGGACAGGTTTCGGAAGGGTTTGGCTCGGTTGACGGAAGCGGCGCCACTGGTCGCTGGATGGACGGGGAGCTCTGGTCTGCGTCTTAACCCTGGCAAGACTAAAGCAATATTTTTTGGTTCTAGAAAGAATGTGAATGACATCAAGTCATGGAACTTGCCTGGAGTTGGGATGCAGGACGGAGTGAACGTCTCCTTCAGTGAGACGGTTGTGAGTCTCGGTGTTTCACTTGATAGTAAACTTTCATGGAAGCCGCAAGTAGATGCTATCACGAAAAAAGTCAATAAAATCCTATACAGCTTGCGGTTTATTAGGGACTGTACCACCGAAACTCTCCGCAGAAGGCTAGTCGAGTCGCTAGTTCAGCCGCATCTGGACTACTGCACTGTGGTGTATCTGGACGCATCGGAGGAACAGCACGTGCATCTGCAGCGTCTGAGTAATCCGTGCGTCAGATACATCTTTGGGGTGAGAAGGGATGAGCACATCACTCCCTACCGGAGGCGGCTGGCCTGGCTTCGTACAGATTCGCGAAAGCTTTATTTTGAAGCCACTCTTCTCTATAAAATCACCAGGTTTCGCGAACCTGATTGCCTCCATTCGTTGTTCATTAAGCACAAGCCGCGCCCCTCCGGGAGGGGCATCCCAGCTGAGCTGGACATCCCTCGAGTGAGTACTGAGACTGGGGCCAGGGCCTTTCAGATTCAGGGCGCTCGACTCTGGAATTCCTTGCCCTCTGCCCTGCGTTATTTGTCGTCTTTGTTTTCCTTTAAAAGAGCGATGCGGGAGTACCTGCTCGAGCTTGACTGTTAGTCCTATAATCTGAGGTTAGGGAAGTTGGCATTGCTTGCGTACCATTATTAACTAAGTAAACTGCACAAACTTTTAAACTTTTAAATTTAGACGTGGCCACTAGGTCAAGATTTACGTATCTTTACGATTGTAATTTTAATTGAATTTTTATAAATCATATGTATATTTGTAATTATAGGTCTTTGACCGAAGTCTTCGTATTATTGATATTATTAGCTTAAAATGATTATTTATACTGTATTATTTCAAATTGTATTTCAAATTGTGTTTTAACTGTAAATTGTAATATTATAATGTAAGACCACTGCCATGTGGCACATATACATACTGGTACTCGTCAAAGGAAAACACGCACGTGCGAAATCGGCAATTTTCAGGTATCTCCTGTTTCATATCTGCGCAGATAGGTGTTCGGTGTGGATACTGCATCCATGTAGGCCTCTTGCAAGAATTTTGGCCGTTCCGGGCAGAGCTGCCGTGTTAGATGTTGTATTTGTGCACGATCTCGTGGATTCTTGAAAATAACTATGTAATTTCAGTTTAAGGAGATTTCATGCTGACCGCGATGAAAGAGGCTTTGTGAAATGAAAATGATGTTCAGATTATTGTGACGAATGCCCTTGGTAAAAAGATTAGCCACCGCGCCGCACGATGATTCCCGCATCAGATCGTCGAGAATCAGGAGTTCAGGTCCTGGATCCGAGGCGTAAACTTCGCTCTTTGGCAGGCCTTCGTGCAATTCAATATTTTTACCAAATTCCTTGTGAGTAGGTTGCCATTCGCTGTAGTAAAGCAATATTCGGTCAAACGGTGTGTCACTTATACGATCAATGTACTTCAGAAAGTTCTTTACAAACACCGTTTTACCACCCAATGTGGGCCCGCAAATCATCGATGTCCACGGATGCTTCCAGCGTACGTTCATTTTTACGACTAAGCAGTTCATACTCTCGTCGTTTGTACTTATAAGTCTCTTGATGAAGAAGAAGAAGAAGAAGAAGAAGAAGAACTTCACGTGGGCGCTCGTGGAAGAGGCACCCCGCCGCGGCCGCTTCGCACTAGCGCGAGCATCTCTAGCGCTCGCCAAAGGTCAGCCATATTGCTCGCATGCGCATACGGTTATAGCGCTAGCCAGAGGCTAACTATATTACTCGCATAAGCGAGCGGTTATAGCGCTAGCCGGGAGATTAGCCATCTTGCTGGAATGAGCAAGCGGTTATAGCGTTAGCCAGTGGCTAGCTATATTACTTTCATAACTAGTGAAACCGCATATACGCATATTTTGGGTATCTATCAGTGTGCGTGCGTGCGCATGTGTCTGTGTCAGCGAGTCTGTGTTTTAGACTTTATAGCCATAAGAATAGCTCTTTTCGGATGAAACAAAACGCCGTTTAGCATAAATGGGCTCGCAAATTTTACATTCACCCTGTGTTATGACGTCGTGATGTGCTGTACGTCTTATCGCTTTGAAGGGCTGCTTAGGACACGAGTATCGTACAATATTTTATAGCACTGACTAGCATAAATCCGATGTCACGCCTATCTGTGCTATAAGCAGTCCATTATTGCACCGTGAAGTTAGCGCCCGAGCATAGCGAGAGAAAGAGATAACAAATTGCTTCATCTTATATGTAAAGGTAAATAAAATATGTACAATTCAAAAACTTTTATCATTGAAAATATGAAGATCTATATGTAGGAATCTACTGAAGTTAACAAAGAAAGGATTGGCATGAAGATTTTTTAAAGTAATATAACCAGCCTATACATCCATATGTCGTATGGCACGGTAAAATAAGTGAGAACCTCCAAGCTTGTATGATTTTAAATGGGAAATCATATCAGTACCAGTGCCCTATAAAAGCAGTTGAATCATGTTTTAAATGTTTGATGGCTTTATACTCATGGCCCTATGCGTGTGAATATGTGTGGTCTTTTATTCAAAAATATGTGTATGGTTTAGAATGTCACAAAAAATATTAAGCTGTCACTAAATTCGAATCACCGCTTAAAGCTACTTCTGAATAATTGTAGTTATTCTAAATAGTTACTTGTTTCATAATTTCTGCTTTGTATAATATTTATCGCTTTAAATTAAGCTGTAAATACAGTAAATATAAAATATACTAGTACTTTAAAATTTTTTTAAACATGACTTTCACGATACTGAACTGCATTTTGATATTTATTTTATCTTTATATGGAGACCTTGTTTATCAAAAAAAAATAGTACAATATGTAGTTGATTTTTTTGATAATTTTATTAAAAGCGTTTATTTACCTTTATTAAAAAATGATGTCGTTAGTCTACTAAAACAAAATAATTATAGCAACATAAGTGAAATTCAAAATATTTTTAATAAGTATAGTATTGTTTTTGACGATGTCAAAACTGAGTATGTTCGACTTCAACTTTTACGAAGCAGAGGGTATGTAGATTATCAAGAGTTCATGATAGGGCGAAATTTTGTTGAGTAAATTGTAGGGAACGAAACTAGGCTTGTCCCAGAAGCTATGTTTGCTATACATGTGCCATTAACAAAAAGTTTTCAGTTATTTTTAGAAATTCCAGGTATGCTGAGACAAATTTTACATTATGTTAATAATTTGCGCAATGAAACAAATATAGTTACAAATATCATGCAAGGTCAATTCTGGATAAAGAAATATGCTAAGAATATTGGTAACGACATTATTTTACCTTTGTACATTTTTTACGACGAATTAGAAGTTGGAAATGCTTTAGGCAGCCATTGAGGCGTAAATAAGTTTGGCGCAGTTTACGCATCACTTGCGTGCCTTCCACCAAAAATGGCCTCTCGATTGAACACCATATTTCCTACATTATTCTTTGCAGAAGATAAGAAAAATACCACAAATAAATTGGTTTTTAGAAAATTAATCGAAGAAATTAATTTTTTGCATAAAGTAGGAATCAATGTAAAAATCGATGAAATTGTGCGCAACATTACATTTAAATTAGTATTAATTTTAGGCGACAATTTAGGGCTTAACAGCATATTTGGATTTGTTGAGTCTTTTAAATCTAACTACTTTTGTAGAATATGTAAAATTAAATTTGATGTGTCATTAAGTCTTACAGAAGAAGATGAATCCATTCTCACAACTCGTGAAAATTATGAAGCAGATGCTAAAACTTGTAAGGTTGAAGAGAGTGGCATCAAAAAAAAATGTGCATTTCACGACATAGAAGACTTTCACATCACCGAAAACGTCACCATTGATATGATGCACGATATTTTAGAAGGTGTCTGCTTACACGTAATGAAGTCAAGCATTTCTTATTTTATATTTGAGAAGCAGTATTTCACACTAGAAATATTAAATTTAAGGATAAGGAATTTTGATTTCGGTGATCAAGAATCTAATCGGCCATCGGAAATTACTTATAACAGATTAAAATCAAAATTTAATTTAAAAATATCAGTAGCTGACATGTTGTGTTTAATACGTTATTTCGGCTTAATTATTGGAGATTTGATTCCAGAAACCGATAAATGTTGGAAGTTGTATAAAGATTTACGAATAATCATCGATATTGTTACTCCTCCGCGATTAGTTAAATCCGATATATCAGATATAAAAGCTGTAATTAAAAAACATAACGATTTGTACTTGAAACTGTTTGAAACTGTCGCGTCTTGCGGAACTAACCGAAAGACGCAACGCCACCTCTCAACTGAGGTACCAACAGCTGACAAGGAAGGTCACTGCCGTACCAACTGCCATACACTCTACGTCATCAAGGGTAACTCCTTACGCAACTTCTACTTCGCCGGGGCAGGCATCAAGGGTAAAGGGTATGGCCTAGCAACAAGATTATGAATTTACGCAGTTCAAATACAAAAGAAAACACGCCACCGGATATCACCAGCATTCTTAGCTAGTACCGAGGAATGATGACCATATATGGTAGTAACGTTAGGGCAACTAACCAATCAGCGAAGATTCTAACGCACCTCTATGCCTGCACCCGAACTCCTTATCTCACATACACCCTCCCCTTTCCCGAAATTCCACGTCTTTTTACCTTCCTCTAGGTAATCGGAGAGCTATAAAAGCGGAAACAAAACTAGAAGCGCTCTCTTGTCTGCCTGATATTCTGGAAGTATACATCGTCTCCGCGATACTCGTGATAAGTATTGTAACACGCAGTTAGACATTTTTTATATTTCACTTGACTTGTACTGAGCGCGACTTATCGAAACTAACTATTATAACCAACTATTGTAACCAATTTAAAGTAGTAATAAAGTTGTAACTATACTTAATCGCAAATAGACATCATCGTTATTTTACTAGAAACAATTGAACCTTTTCCAATCATAAAAATTAGCTTATACGCGCGGGTTTCGCTCTCGACAAGCCACACCCACGCCGCAGAAGGAAGCTCTACAGCAGCATTGGGAAGACTCCTAGCTACATTACATTCACACAGCTACCTGAGAATAAATTAAAGTAAGCTATGCACCCCGTGCATTGTATTTTCCAATTGAGCTCATTACAAATCTACGCCTATTAAATTATTGCCGCCCATCCATGCGCTCGACGCAAACTGGGGAAACTCTTATTTTCAAGTCAATTTTCCGTCACTGACGAGTCAATTTAATCGAACTCAACTCAAGTCTATTTTCTTCTTCGTTTCGCTCCCTAGACGTAACAAGTGGGGGCCCCTCCTTAAAACGGATTAGTGCAATATTTAATTGGCGAAGATTTTCCTTGCATAATTTTTAAGCAAGCATGAGTACTGATAATAATGCTGCAAGCGCACTTAGTGACGAGGCAGCTCGCATTTTACTAAGGCACGCTTTAAAAATAGATTCAAAGGTAAAATTCAGCTTACTTGAAGACGCGTTAGCTTATTTTAGTAACAGACACGATAGCGGAATAAATAGATACGGAATTGATGACGGCTCTAAAAAAATAGTAGATTCAATTATAGAAGTGTTAAAAAACGACGTAAATTCAAACGACATTATTGAATGTTGCGGAGACAAATATTTAATACATGCGATTGGTGAATTAATTAATCAAAGAATAAATCCAAAGTCGATAATAGAGAATATAATTGGGAAGGACAGGACAGAAAGAATCGCAAGTATAAAAGAAATAAAATTCGCTCCTGAAATAACGGAAGATAAGACGAAATACGTATCATTTGAAGAAACGCCACGCCAAGGAATAACGAACACAATGGCCACTGCTTCCACAGGAATAAACTTACAAAACGCAGCTGCGTTCAGCACGCCTCTAAATTCGGGAACACATACAG
>UELU01081463.1:3317-13451 GCA_900490025.1 Megastigmus dorsalis
TTACTATGATCAGAGGTGGTCATGGCACTCGAACATTAAGAGGAATTTTTTTCAGAAAAATTTATCGACGTGTTTTTTCAAAATGGTGGCGAGAACTTTCGAAAATTTCAAAAAATCCAATTTTTTGAAAAAATTTGAGTGTTCTTTGACTAATTTTAAGACTTTTTTGTTCTTAAAAATTTTTTCATAAAGTCTATAGGTTTAGAGAAAAAAATTTTTCTTGAATGGTACATAAAATTATGTTTTTATCTACCACTACAAAATTCACGAACAAACTCGTACATCCTTTCACTTGTGCATGGGCACATATGTTCTATACAATTTGTGCATGAATTATAAGTAAAGCATATAATAAAAATATTGGTTTTCACTTTTTCAATACATTTGTTATGTCACGAAAACGTTCAAAATCTTCTGCTTCATCGCATGCAAAATATGAATCAGATTATTCGGATAGTGATTCCGACGAAAACATATTGATTCCGAATGCAGACAATTCAGGCTCCGATGATTCTGAGTCCAATTGTGATTCGATATCTGATTCAGATTCTTAACATGAATTCACAATACCAAATATTACTTATAAAAAAGCTTGTGCTACTTATTCTGAAAACTTAGATAAACTTGAAAAAAATCACGAATTCATTTGGATCGATGGCGGGAAGTCTTATCCAAATACTTGTGAAGAAACAATATTATTATCTGAAGCTGCAAAACAGAATATACAGGCGTGCGAGCCTTTCCAATTGTTCGAAACCTTTTTTTCCGCCGAAATGAAACAATATATAATTGATGCGTCTAAAGAGAATAATTATGATCTGAAATGACAAGATCTTGACACTTTTATAGGTATAGCTATTTTCATTTCATTCAATAAAAGAAAGTCTCAGAGAGATTATTGGTCATCTGATCCATTCTTATCTAGTGAAATTGTTTCTTCTGCAATGAGTCGTGATAAGTTTGAAGAGATCAAGTCGAAAATAAAATATTCAAAAGCTAAAGACAAGGATCCAAACGATAGAGGGTGGCTGGTTCGTTCGATGTTGAAACTTTTCCAAAACAACCTCCTAAAGTTCCGAATATGGAAAACTTCTATATCTATTGATGAAATGATTGCCAAGTCTTATGCAAAAACTGTATTGAAACAATTTATTCGGGGGAAACCAATAAGGTTTGGTTTGAAATTTTGGGGTTTACGCACTTCAGACGGCTATCTACTGAATTTAGATCTATATTGCGGTAAAAATTCCCAAACCGGAAACAAATTAGCAAAATGTGCTTTAGATACTCGTGTAGTATTGCATTTATTAGAACCTTTTTTCCGGCTAATAAATTATAATAAAATCCCTGCATTTCATTTGTACTTTGATAATTTTTTACAAATAGGGATTTGATTTTACACTTGAAAAAATTACGTTTGAAATGCACTGGCACTATAAGAGACTTACGAGTCATAGAAAAGAATATACTTGAAAAGAAAGCTCCACGAGATACTTATATTGTAAAACATGATCAAAATAGTGGCATAAATTTCATCACTATTATGGATACGAAGCCCGTTTCAATAGCTTTAACTGCTGCAGGTGTAAGTCCACTATCAACTTCAAGAAAATATAGTTCAGAGGCTTGATCCAAAATTGATATACCTTTTCTGCAAGCTTTTCATTTGTACAACAAATTTATGGGCGGTGTTGACGAGCATGATGGACACTGCAATAATGTACTTCCAAATATACGTTCCAAAAAATGGACATGGGTCGTTTTTATAAGATTTATACAGGCATCCATTGCAAATACCCACGTAATTTTCAATGATACACGTGATGGAAAGAAAAAAGTTGGAATAAAAGAGTTAACTATTTCGATTGCTAAATATTATATTCAAAAAAGTCAAACAAGTAAACCAGATCATACACGATCTAATAAGGACAAGTTAAAAAATTGTTCAAACGAAAAATGTCCAATAAGAACAAGGATTTATTGTGAAAAATGCTATCTATATTTATGCAATAATTGTTGGGCAAAAAAGCACTGATAAAAGAAATGTTAAAGTGAGAGGCAAGGCGACTCACGAAAAAAAGCACCCCGAAACGTGAGAGGCGAGGAGACTCACGAAAAAAAGCACCCCAAAACGTGAGAGGCAAGGGGACTCACGAAAAACAGCACCCCGAAACGTGAGAGGCGAGGGGACTCACAAAAAAAGCACCCCAAAACGTGAGAGGTGAGGGGACTCACGAAAAAAAGCTCCCCAAAGGAGACAAAGTTCTACCACGTCCACGCCGTTGTCTCTGGGTAATGTTAAGAGTAGAAAAAAACAATGTATATGCACAGAATCTGCAAAGAAGTAATCAAGGAACACTCAAATTTTTTCAAAAAATTTTTAGGTATTTTTGAAAAATGGGATTTTTTGAAATTTTTGAAAATCAATAATTGTCTCCAAAAATTCTGAAAAATTTTTAGAGTGTTCTTTGACTAATTTTAAGACATTTTTGTTCTAAGAAATTTTTTTCTAAAGTTCATAGTTTTTAAGAAAACGATAGATTAAGATTTTTATAAATTTTTTTCATTCTCGCCGCCATTTTGAAAAAACACGTCGATGAATTTTTCTGAAAAAAATTCCTCTTAATGCTCGAGTGCCATGATCACCTCTGATTATAGTAAAAAGTTGATACCTTTACGGTATCATTGTGAAAAAAAATGTGAAAAAAATTTTTTTTCGAAAATTTTCACGTTTTTCACGTTTTAATTAACCATTTTTTTTTCCTCGGTGTCTAATCGAAATTTTGAGCTCAGGTTCTGAAAGAGCATCAAATTTCGCGTAGGAATAGAGGTATTGCATTATTTTTTTGGTCCGATAACATAATAAATAAACACGTTGAAAAGTTAGTAAAAATTCTGATCACCTCGGCATTAATGGGTTAAGATGCGCAATGAACCAAATAATGAAATAATAAGATTAGAATATAAGAACTACACAAAGAGGTTAGATAAAGTTATAAAAGAAACTAAAGTTAAATATTAGAGAAACTTAATAAAGTATAATATCAATAATCCAAAACATCTTTCCAAATACATAAAGAATAAGATTGGAGCAAATTCGCAAAAAGGCAATACAATTTATAAAATAGCATCAAATAATTATAATAC
This sequence comes from Megastigmus dorsalis, assembly GCA_900490025.1. Classification (NCBI taxonomy): domain Eukaryota; kingdom Metazoa; phylum Arthropoda; class Insecta; order Hymenoptera; family Megastigmidae; genus Megastigmus; species Megastigmus dorsalis. The sequence continues at coordinate 6,465 of UELU01081463.1, forward strand.
AATGGATGATCCTTTACACTATAATTATTACTAAATTGCTAATCATATCAATTCATACTTTTGTAGAATTAGAAAGAATTTAGGTGATAAAATAACTAATCCGCAGGGTAAACAATTACGTTTGCCATCAATGAATAACAATTCTATTTTTATAAAACTCACTAATAATGTAGAAATCTTGTATATAATTTCAAATATGGAAGTCGAAAATGGTGGAATTGATAATATAACTACCAAGGCATTAAATAAGTTATCACATCTAGTTATTAATCCATTAATGGCATATATTTAATCTATGTCTAGAAAAATCAATATGGCCCTCTGCTTTAAAAACAGATGACGTATTCCCTATTTTCAAATCTGGTAGTAAAACTGAAACATCAAATTATAGACCGATATCATTAATCTCGAATTTGGCAAAAATATTAGAAAAAATAGTTTATATTAGATTACAATTATTCTTCGAAAAAAATAAATTGCTAGCTCAAATTCAATATAGATATATAAAAAAGAAAGGTACCAAAGATGCACTTAGCTATATTACAAACTTCATATATGATAAATTGGATAAAAGTAAACCAATAGCAATAACCTTCCTTGATTTGGCTACGGCATTTTGACACTGTCAATCATACTATTCTACTTGATCAACTATACAGGGTGGGGAAAAAGTATGGAAACCCCTAGGTTTCTGTCAAGGCTTGGTAAAAAATAAAATAACCAAGGTCAAGCCTTATGTAACTTTCAACGAGGAGTTTGGTGGTGGCCTTGGATTTGACCTTGAACCTCATTTTCAAGGTCATTTCAAGGTCAGGTTGTTTTTTTTTAATAGGAACCCGCATTTTTTACACCGAAAACGGAAATAAAGGAAAATTCTACGTTCGGATATGTATCAAAGTATGAGGTCACCATAACCTCTAGAGTACGAACAGAGGTCAAATGAAACTCAGTGTGTTAACCATGTGGAAAGTATGGTAGCGCCTAACGATCCCGTATGGTTTAAACAAAATGAAAACATCCAAGGTCAGACCTTATGTAACTTTCAACGAGGAGTTTGGTGGTGACTCTGGATTTGACCTTGAAACTTTTTTCAAGGTCATATCAAGATCACAATTAGTTTTTCAACAACACACGTCCATTATTAACACTGGAATCCTTCATTTGGCGCTACCCAGGAACAACGGCGAAGAAGTAGATGATATCTGTTCCCTTTGGGGTGCTTTTTTAGAGTGAGTTCCCTTTGTCTCTCATTTTCGAGGTACTTTTTAAAGTAAGTTCTCCAGTGATGTTTTTCGAGTAAACGGCTCATTTTAAATGTGAAAATGAATTGGTAATAATAATTGTTTTAATTTAATTGAATTGTGTTTTAAAATTGTAAAATATCAAAAATTATGAAATGCGAAAAATTGAAATTACAAAAAATTGTAAATCAAAGAAAATCTTAAAATATAAAAAAAATTAAAAATCGAGTTTACAAGTGTTTTCATTTAAATAAATAATTTAAAATTGAAAATTGTACTTATATCATTAATTAATAAGTCTACAACATAGCTTTATCACAAAAGAATATCTAATAAATTTATTTTATATCGAATTCAGTACTCTGATAACTTCGCCTATTTTTGCATTTAATAATTTTTTATATTTTACAATTTTAAACACAGTTCAGTTACAATAAAAAATTATTATCACCAACTCATTTTCATTTTAAAATTGAATCGTTTAACTGAAAGAGAGCGTATTTGTCTTTTGAGGATGAGGGGATAGGGCGATCAAGAAAGATCGTATACTGATGTAACAAATCTTTTTAATGCAACTTTTCGAAACGGACTTTCTCAATTGTCAAAAGGGACTGTTTCAAAAACTTTAAGACGTTTCGAAGATACGGGATCAGTTCAAAATCGTCCTGTTCCTCGTAGACCAACGACAGCAACAAATCCAGAAATGTCATTAAATATTGTCTTATCTTTTGTAGAGAATCAACATGAAACCACTCGTTCTGTAGGTAATCAACACGGAATCGATCCAAAATCTGTACGAACAATTTTGAGAAATAATAATTTCATCCCTATAAAGTCAAATTAGTGCAAGAATTAAATAAGGATGATCCTGATCGTCGCATAGAATTTTGTGAAAGGATTATGGATATGATAACTCAAAATCCAATATTTTTAGAAAATATTGTTTTTTCAGATGAGGCAACATTTATGTTGAATGGTAATGTCAATAGACATAACTTCAGATATTGGTCGGATACAAATCCTCACTGGATGAGAGAAAGCCACACTCAAAATCCGCAAAAGTTGAACGTGTGAGCAGGTATTGTAGGATACACAATAAGTGGTCCCTTTTCTATTGAATAAAATTTAAATGCAGAAGCATACTTACAACTACTGCAGAATCAGATAGTTCCAGCAATACAAGCACTAAAAGGAGATGATTTCATAAACACGTAGTTTCAGCACGATGGTGGTCCTCCACATTATGGAGTTCATGTTAGGCGATTCCTAGACGAGACGTTTCGCGCAAGATGGATCGGTCAAAGAGGTTCAAAAGTGGACACCAAGATCTCCTGAAAAGTGTTCCTGGATAGCGCCAAATGAAGGATTCCAGTGTTAATAATGGACGTGTGTTGTTGAAAAACCAATTCTGATCTTGATATGACCTTGAAAAAAGTTTCAAGGTCAAATCCAGAGTCACCACCAAACTCCTCGTTGAAAGTTACATAAGGTCTGACCTTGGATGTTTTCATTTTGTTTAAACCATACGGGATCGTTAGGCGTTACCATACTTTCCACATGGTTGACACACTGAGTTTCATTTAACCTCTGTTCGTACTCTAGAGGTTATGGTGACCTCATATTTTGATACATATCCGAACGTAGAATTTTCCGTTATTTCCGTTTCCGGTGTAAAAAATGCGGGTTCCTATTTAAAAAAACAAACCTTACCTTGAAATTACCTTGAAAATGAGATTCAAGGTCAAATCCAAGGTCACCACCAAACTCCTCGTTGAAAGTTACATAAAGTTTGACCTTGGTTATTTTATTTTTTACGAAGCCTTGACAGAAACCTTGGGGTTTCCATACTTTTTCCCCACCCTGTATAATTACGGTATAAGAGGTAATGCAGACAAACTTACAGCTAACTATTAAAGCAACAGAAGACAAAAAGTGAGAATAGGAAACATTGAACGTGGCTATGAACTAATAACTATAGGTGTACCGCAAGATACTATACTTGGTCCACTTCTATTCATAATTTATATTCATGACCTGCTGACAGGTGGAAATGTGGGTACTATTTCATATGCTGATGATACAGCTATCATCTCAACGGATGATACTTGGGAAAAAGTTGAAGAGAAAATGAATAAGTACTTAGATGGTACAGCTACTTGGTTGGCTCTAAAGAAATTATCGCTAAATATTAAAAAAACAGTATATGTAACTTTTGGAAATTACTGTGATAGTGTTCCTACAGATATGAATATCTGTATATAGGGAAATAAACTTAAAAGAGTAGAATCTTGTAAATATCTTTATATCAATTTTGATTACAATCTAAGGTTGAATAAACATATTGAATATGTAATAAAAAAACTAAATATATAATATTTGTAATGTATAAACTGTCAAAATACATGCAAGTGATGTGCTTAACATGATATACCCTGTATTTTTCCATAGTATAATCAGCTATGAAAATATTGCATGGGGAGGAGCTTATAAAAAAATGCAGAACAGACTCCTTAGAGTAATAAACAAAAATACTTTTGATCAAGACACTCCTCTGAGTCTAAAACAAATTTTTGCCTACGAAAGTGTATCTTATCACTATATGGAACTTCAAAGAGCGTATGTAACATCCACTAATAATAAAACAGGAAATAAACTCATAAGACTACCTAAGTGTTCAAAAGCTGTAAGTGATAAAAACAATTACATTAGAGCAATACAAGTATCTAATGGTTTACCGAGAACTGATTTAAATTTAAAAATCTTGGATATTACTAAAAAATATAATAAGATAAAGTTAAAGAAATGGATTAAAAATAATATATTGTAAACTATAATATATCGAACAGTTATGTTTGCCTTTGTTTGATTATGGTTTAGATTTGTCTAAATTTTGTTATTTGTTTGTTCATAGAAGATGGAATATTAGATATTAATTTAATTTATAAGAATATTATTACATTGCCGGACCTATATACAAGTAGCTATTTCTACCTCTATAGGATGTTTTGTTACCTCAGACATATTTGTAAACAAATTACAAATTACATTATTTAAAGAAAATTTTCTCAATCATTTAAAAAAAAATGTTTTTTTGGTGGCTTCTGATGAGATTGTTTATAACAATTATATTACTTACAACAATTCAATTATTTTAAATATTTATTAATCATAACAAATAGGTTTATTTGAAAAATTCAGATTGTACAAAACCTTTTTATTAAAATGGGCCCAAAATCTTTTGCAAAGTACAAAAAAGTTACCAGGCTGAATGCCGTTTTACGCAAATGTGCTTATTGCTCTAAAAACTTCCATTTACATATGCACTTATATGAGTATGATTGAGGGTGTCAACCAGAATGAGTATATATGTGAGAGTTGCAACTCTGACAAGAAGCGTACGTCATCAGCTAGATTAACTTTAAGTAAAAATGGATTGGATATGCAAAACAAGTCAACTAAATTAAATAAAGCGAGTAAGACTGACTGTTCAAATCCGAAAAATAGCAAGCTTGTTGACGAGTTACTGTTGTCATTAAATAAGAATAACGCATTAGCTGCCTTGACACCGGCGAAGTTTGTTTCGCCTGATCTTAGTTGAAATTCTAGCAATGTGATCGTTAGTGCGCCTCTGTGCAGCTTGACATCAACCATGTTGGATCTTTTTAATACTCAATTTGAGCTGCTTTCGAGATCAATGGACGATTTTCGATCTTTGACGGTGCGAAGACTTGATACTCTCACTGCTTCCTCAACTGCCGTACCAGCAACAGGCAAATTGATGGATAAGCTGGTCGATAGAGTCTCCTCACTTGAGAACGTCATCAAGTTGCAGTCTTCCCAGCTGGAGGGACTACATAATGATCGGACATTGCTGTTGAGGGAAAATATGTTGTTGAAGGAGCTAATTAACAATTTGTAAATAAGATTACCTGTGTGGTTGATGACAATATGCAACGGACTGTAAATATCATAACAGTACGCTCAGCGGCTATTTGTAAACATATATATCTACAGAAATATTATTAATTATTTACAATAATAAATTTAAAGAATAGATAGATTGAATTACACAGGCCCACAAAAAAAATAAAAAGGTCTGTGCAGTTAACCAGACCTAATATTTCTTGTGTATTTTTCGACGCTGAATCCGAATTTGCAATAAAAAATAGGATCCAGCTACATATTTGGGGGTTTTCCATGAAAAATCCGACGTATTTTAAGCTGTTCTTTCGAATGGTGATACCGATTTTTTATTAAAATACTCCTACAAAAAAAATAAGGAGTGTTTTTTCAAGAAAAAAAGTTAAAAAATTTGGAAAATTTGAACTTTTTTATAAGGAAAATGCAATGACAATAATTAAAAATACTGCAAAAAAAGTGCAATCGATGTTCAAATATTACGGGAAAATTTTTTTCATGATTCTAAAATATTTTAACCTCTTCAAAATGGTCATATTTCGCTAAATCCCAAAAAACTCAAAATTTAATAAGCAATTTTTCAGACCGCTTCTTAGAGGGCTCTTTTACAACTAAAAAGAAGGTTTTGAAAAATTTTGGAAAGATCTTATCCGGTGTATTTTGATCTGTTCTTTCGAATGGTGCAAATTTTTTTTGCTAAAACACTCTTGAAAAAATACATGGCGTGTTTTTCACGAAAAAAGTGAAAAAATTTAGATATTTTCTACTTTTGAATTTTTTTCATAATGAAAAAGCAATGGCAATATTTCAAATCACTGCAAAAAAGTGCAATTGATATGCAAACATCACGGAAAAAATTTTGAGGTGATCCATTCAACAGCTAAGTATAAATTTGTGTTTCATTTTACTCTTAGCATGACCCAGAGACAACGACGTGGACGTGGTAAAATTGTGTCTCCTTTGGGGTGCTCGATTTTAGTGAATCCTCTTGCCTCTCACTGTTCGGGGTAATTGATTATAGTGAGTCCCCTCGCCTCTCACAGTCCGGGTGCTTGATTATAGTGAGTCCCCTCGCCTCTCACTGACACTTTGTAATTCAGTGCTTATTTTTCATACACAATTGACAAAGAGATATATTAAAAGACTGACAAAACAAAAACATTCTTCGTCCACAACCGGAACATATTTTTTGTTGATTCAGTGTTATTGTTTCATTTTTTGTTTTATCATCTGACCGTTTTGTATGTAAGTTTTAGTTTGTGACACCACAAATTCTTTAGTTCCAATTTTTTTCGTACTATCTCCACGTGCATTGAAAATAACTACTGAATTCACGATTGTAGTTTCGAATCAATCGAATAAAAACCAACCATGTCCATTTTTTTGAACGTATGCTCGGCATAACATTATTACAGTGTCCATCATGCAAACCTACTCCACCCATGCAACGATTGTAAAGGTGGAATGTTTGCGGGAATTGTATATCTACTTTTGTTTTTGCAGTAGCACAATATCTTTTTGTAGGTAGTGAAGGAGTCACTCCAACAGCTGTAGATACAACCGATACTAATTTTGAGTCCATAAAAATTACATAGTTTATTCCACTATTAACATCATACTTCAATGCATATGTCCATTCACAGTATAGAAATGTTCAATGTACAATAAAACGTATACACCCAAAAATACGTAACTAAATATAAAATGTTGCAACATTCGTTATGCGAGGAAAATAATTACGAATAAGGTAAGCGATTTTTCAGTGAAGAACTTTACAAACATATAAAGCATACATATGACTTGATGAACATTGATGTTATACAGGGTA
>UELU01081465.1:7096-23908 GCA_900490025.1 Megastigmus dorsalis
AGTACTTCGAGGTGTTCGAAGTGTTCGTGGCAATCCTTGGATACACACAGCCAATCATCCACGAAATCCACGACGAAGACCTCGAGTCCTCTTAATACAGGTTCTGATGCTCTTGCTAGTGCTGCGCTGCTGACTTTTAGGCCGAAAGGCACTACTTTGTGTTGGTATGTCCTTCCTTTATATAGAAATGCTGTATATTTTCGTAACTCCTTGGTCAGTTGAACTTGCCAAAAACTTGCTGTTAAGTCGATACTGGACATTATTCCGATATCTGAGCATTTCCGCAGTGCTTCTTCTATGCGTTCCAGGCCGTCGTTATCACTTTGCAGGTGCTTGTTTAAACCGCGTGCATCCAGACATACCCGTACCGTACCGTTTTTCTTTATGGCCGGCAATATGGGGCTTATGTAAGGGCTTACTGCTCGCTCGAGTACGTCGACATTCAGCATCCGCTCGATTTCCTGATCGACCTTTTCTCTATGTTGGATTGGGATTGAGTATGACTTGCTAAAAAAGGGTGCTTCGTCAGTAAGTATTAATTCATGTTCATAGTTGAGAAAACATCCTGGCATTTTTCGGAATATCTTTCGATGTTTGATGAGAAGTTGCTGTAGTTTCTGTTTCTGCTCCTCGGTGAGGTTCGTTAGCTTTTTAACCTTTGCATCGATCTCGCTTTTGCTCAACCTTTCGTCCCCCACTGATTCAAAGTTGGTTGGTCCTTCTTCATATTGTGTATTGATGGACCCACGTTCAAACTCGCGGCCTATGGTGTTTATGTAATTTTGATCCTTCTCCAGGATTTTTTCACGTTCATATTTTGTGCTCATCGTGTCTCCTTCAATCGATTCGAGGCTTATGGTTCCTCTTCCGACGTTGATGCACATGTGCATCTGCTTCTGCTCCCTTATCCCGATAATACACTCTCGTATAAGTTTTGGGATAACCATAAAATTAAGTTCGTGTACGGTGTTTGCAATCAGTGTCTTTGCTCTGAATTGTTTCTTCACTCGTACCGACTTCTCCCCGGTGAATCCTACGGCTTGGATTCCTGTGACTGGAAGGGTTGCGCAATGTTGCCATCGCGCATAATTTTTTTCATACATCTCTCCAGAGATGCATGTAATCTTACTCCCTGTATCAATCAGGGCCTTCACTCTTACCCCATCTACTGCTATTTCTACTTCTGGACATTCGGCTTTTCGCTCCGTTCGTGAGTCGCTCTGCTCACTCTCCTCAAGTAGATCCTCTCTTATGTTGCTGAATACGGAGTTAATCGCATTCTCTGGGTTTCGCTGAATTTCGTGATCGACTTTTCTTCGTTGGGCGATTTTCCACTCCGGGGCGGCGTACTTCTCTCCATCGTTGTTTGAGTCATCATGTTGCGATATTTTCCGCGCTTTATATAGCTGCGTACTGCTCGCGTTCATGCTTTACACTAATCTTCCGAAGCGTTTCCTCTTTTGCTCCAACTCCGACGTTTTCTTTGGTCCCCCTGGACCCTTCTCCTCTTTTCCGACCTCCTCTCGCACCTCTCTTCTCATACGTTGTACCGAGTACATTGTTTTCACCATGGGCATGGCTACTCCTCTCCCGACTCCTACTTGTCTCCGAAGCCCTCGATACAACGCTTATTCGTTTTCCGAAAGCTCCTCTATCTCTTCTTCTATATCTACTTCATTCACTCCTGCGTTGCGCCTGTCGTTGCCTTGGTCGCACTCTCGAGTGTTGCGCGTGTCGTAACGCCGTCCCCCGCTGTTTTCTTGGCGATTCTCGCCTCTGAAACCTTGGGGTCTGGGTGTTGATGCCCTAAAATTGTCTAGGCCCTCCGCGTTTCCTCGATTATAACTCTTGTTATAGCTGGTGTTTTATGAGTACTGATTTCCTCCCCACCTTTCTCTATTTAAATTGGTCGGAATGTCTAATATCTAGTTCCAGCTATCGTACAATTGAGTGTGCCCGCATTATCGGATGCATCTAATAATCCAAGGAGTGCATCAATAGTTTTAATTTCCCGCGCTATAATCGAATGCTGGATTTGCTCGTCGAAATGTCGAGATAATTTTTCTATTGTGCATGCGGTGGTCGGCGCGTCCGTCAAATCTTTGACGTCATTATAAAGTCGCAACACGTAGTCACTTCTACTCAGGTTACCCTCTGCTCGATAATAACCTAGCTCTAAGTTCCACCTTATCGCCGCTTGTATGGGGCCATTCCAATATCGGCTCGTGAATCTCTCCCTAAAATCACGTATATTTATGATTCGTTCCTCTACGTGCTCCCACCCATCGTGAGCCGGTCCTTTTAGTGCCTGATCGATCGCATACTTAAAATTTCCCGTCGTTGCGCTTATCGCGTCCAGGTACATGATAAGTGCTTTCAGGAAGCGCATTTGTCGGTCACTTGGTGATGCACTGAAGGTCGGCATTTCAAACCATATTGGTATTTGACCCGTATCTCGCGACACCCCGCCTCGCGTTCTCTGGTCGACATATGCCACCACCTCATCCCGGCACTCCTCGATCCGCCTCTCCAAGTTTGTTTGATTTTCTTGGAGTCTTATAACTCTCCCTGCCTGTACTCCAACGCTTTCCTCCACCTGTTCGGTTCGTCGTTCACAAACATGGGCCCGCACCTCCACATCGGACACACGTGCCGTTATCTTTCCGATGTCGTCGCTATTACGAGTGATCATTGCTGTCTGGCGTTCTGTTGTCTCGATTAATTTGAGATTTATCGCCTCGAGTTGCTTCAAAATCATATCTAGGGTGTTTAACCTCTTCTCGGTTTCCATCGTCCTTCGCTGTATTCCGTGGTCGTAGTTCCTCATTTCGCGTAGGGTCGTCCTAACGTCGTTTTCGAAACGCAGCCGCTCTGCGCGTTCCCCTGATTCGCTCACGGTTTCGTCTAGCTCTGGGTCGACTAAACTTGTCCCTATTTCCGGTCTCGTTGCACCCTTTTCCAACGATCTTTCCACTTCCTCGATCAAGTGGCTCCTCCGGTTCTGTTTTGTGTTCTGTCGCGTATTTTTCGATATCGTTCCTCTCGCGGGTCTGCCCCTTTTCGGCGCTTTTTCCGCGATGTGTTCGTTGGGCGTCGTATCTCCGCTACCGTCCGCCATTTTAAGTTCTCTAATTTTCAACTTTGATTATTTACCGCGTATTTGAATATGTAATACTAGTGCAACATGCATGCGAAAAAAAAATTTCTTTAAAGCGGAAAAGCGATAAGCGTGCAAAGCAAAGCAATTTATAATGAATCTTTAAGCAATAGCAGTAATAGAAAAAGAAAGCGCAATTAGCATGTATGCTACATATATACCTTTCACTTACTTTGTGGTTTTTCGATCGCCACCAGCCTACTTTTTACATCGTCTAATTCGATGGCAAACCGAATCAGGGACTCCCCTTGCACGAGCACGGATCTGTCGGTACGAGCTGTCAATCGGTCAGAGAGAACTTTCAGGCAATACAGATTATTTTGTACCACCTTAGAGTCCTTATCGATCTGCTCTCTAGCCTATGTGAAAGTCTTCTCACATCGGATTTTAAGCTCTCGATTGTTCTCCGTTGTGCCTCGTATTGACTTCGCCAGTGCTCGCACACGTTGAGTAGTCTATTAAATGTGCTTACTTCACACTTGACGTACTCGGTTTGCGAGGATTCTACACTTTGCCGTATCCACTCTGCGGTTGGAATCTTTGGCATGCTACAAAATTAATCTTGATATAATCCCGTACACGAAATCCGCTTGTTGCTATTATATTCATAATTAAAGGAATAAATTTTTCTTTGTTAATTTGTTAAAATTATTTTTGCACTATTTATTAAATAATATTAACACTAAATGTTATTCTATAGCTCTATCTCCTTTTCCTTTCAATTGTGAGTCCCACCAGGGGTACCATTTTGCAACTTACCCTTTTTCCTCTTGGTTGCAAGATTCGATTAACTCTGTTATTCGCTTTGATATATATATATAAATAGATTTTAGGACTCACAATTATGCTGAGAGGAAGGTAGGAGTTAATAAATTAGGCAATAATGTGGTCTACTCAAGATTTGCATGTAAAATATGTTGCCTGTTTGGCCTTTATTCCTTTATTTATATTCAAGGACAAGTATACCTTACAAAACTGAGTATACGTGTCAATATACGTAATGTTGCTTTTCGAATTTACATAAGGAAATTATCGTATTCGCGCCGTGGTACTACTGATACGTGATGGTTGTTTAAATTTTCTTCCCTACGCGACCGTACTGTTCAGGTGTTTATGGCCGCTTAGGTATTTCGACGTAAGTTTTTTATACTTTCCACTTTGCCGGGGTCCGGTTTAATACCGTCTGTTGTAATTACATGTCCAAGGAAATTCATTTCTTTGCGACAAAAGATAACTTTCTCAAAATTCACTGTTAGATTTTCTAATGCTATTCTCTCGAACAGTACTTCGAGGTGTTCGAAGTGTTCGTGGCAATCCTTGGATACACACAGCCAATCATCTACGAAATCCACGACGAAGTCCTCGAGTCCTCTTAATACAGGTTCTGATGCTCTTGCTAGTGCTGCGCTGCTGACTTTTAGGCCGAAAGGCACTACTTTATGTTGTGGCCGCTTAGGTATTTCGACATAAGTCGGAATGGTCCTAAACTTGGGACGTTTCCCTTTTGCAAGGTAGTCCGTCCCTCCAAGGAGGTGGAATGCGCGTCGCGATCGCGGTACCGTGTGGAGTTATGCTGTGCGAAATTTACGAATAATCACTTGTGGAAGACGAAACTACTTGTTGCAATCAAATTATGAGACTTTAAAATGTATCTGTAAAAACGTGAAAAGAAATGTTCAATACGCGCGCAATACGCAAAGCAAGGGCTAGCGCCTGAAAATTGCATGAATTTTCCGACTGGGAAACGGTTCTCCCTTTACGGGGATAGTCCGCTCCTATCGCCTCGCTTACTTATCGGCACTGTGATAAATTTAAGAACAAAAAAAAATAAAAAAAAAAAAGACCGAGGCAGACGAGATAAGTGCGGGCGCCGGAAAATCGCATGAATTTTCCGACTGGAAACGTTTCTCCCTTTTCAAGTATAGTCCGCCCCTGCCGCCTCACTGACTTGTTGGCGATGCGCGAAATGAAGCACAACAAATAAAAGAACGAGACGGACGATAGAAATGCGGGCGCCGGAAAACCTGGGAGATTTTCCGACTGGAAGCGTTTCTCCCTTTTCAAGGATTGTCCGCTCTTATCGCCACGCTTACTTTGTTATTGGTAACTTTGCCGCTATAGGTGGAGGTGACGATCTCTCCCTGATGATTGAAACCGGTGTGGACACGTGGCCTCGCATTTTCCCAGGACTTCCTTCCTTGCTTCTTTCCTCCTAGGCGATGCTGTCCTTTGCAATAGTGGATGGTTGTAGTCAGGCGAGTCAGTGTCGCAGAATGCCCGCTTTAGTCCTTTTATAATCTTAATTCTTATCTTTTGGCAGATACTCGATATAGATGCTAGGATGCGCATTAGCATAATTTCTCAATTAACCCTTTATGCTTTCGCGCATCAAGGCCACGCCCTAATTATCTTAATTTTTACTGATTTTTTTAATTATATGTTGAAACATAACTTAAATTTCGCCGAATTTGGCTTTAAACCTATATAAAGTGATTGATTAGATTTTTTTAAATTTTTTGATGGTTATATTGTTTATAACAATTTTGTTTATATGGTAAATAATAAGGAGTCTATGAGTACATTTACTGGAATATTTGTGTTTTCGGATTTTTTTTTAAATTGATTGCGAAGTTATGAGTGGAGATATTTAATATCTAATGTTTAATATCTATTTATTACGAACTTTATTTAAATAAAAGGATGTTCGAATTTTGTATTGTTCTCTATTTGATTATTCATAATTGTCTTAGAATTCATATCATCTTTGGAATTTATCTAAAATATTAATTAGAAACACGTGCTTAGATATTTCGGTGCTATAAATAGATCGCCCCTTTATATTCAAGAAATAGTGATTAATGCTTTTTCGAATTTATTGTCAATTTGACATTTTCTCATGGTTTTTCGTGGTGGATGGTATTAGGGGCTTTCCCACTGAATTTTAATAATGGTTTTAGAATTTTCCTATTAATAGTTTCGGCGCTATGGACAATAAATCGAGTACGTCAAATTTGCAAGGGTAATGGGGCCTTGCGCTTATCGTGCAATCTGCGCGACCTGCGCGAAGGAGCTCGCGTTTGCGCTGTATCGTAAGTAGAATTGGAGCGCGTGACTCGTTTGAATTCGAAATGGTTTTTTTATGTTTTGCTGGGGATCATTTTTTTTTGCAATGAACTATTTCGGGTGACTTGCTACTTTGTGAATTCTTATTGGAAACTGTTTTGTGGATATTATTTGAGTAAGAGTAATTATTTTAATTGATTGAAACGAAATAAAGAATTAAATTAAAATTTTTATAAATTACTCTTTTTTGAGAGTTAAGACCATCCCCTTGCATTATTAAAGGTTTATAAAAAAAGTCAAACAAGTTTATTTTATAAAATTTCCACTGAAATAAAATTTTAATAAAATATTTCCCTTCGATTCTCAGATTGGCCCAGTATTTTTGCCTGAAAGACTGAATGGTGAAAACTTCCAGTAATTCTTGCGTAAAGAACTACCAAATTTACTTTTTCCTTCAAACGTAGTGGTCAATATGCCCGCACATCGGCATAATATTGTTTACATGCATGATGGTTGTCCTGTACGTTGCGCCAGTAAAAATTAATTTTAAAGATTATTGTATTAATAAGAGGATGAGATAATCCTACCTTACCGACATTACATTATTTTTATTCTAGTATAAAAAATGCATAGATCAATGCAAAATAAAGACATCATTGCACTTCCTTGGGTAATAATCTACCACCTTACAAAATTTCAAGCAGATATTTAAACACTACTGGAAAATGAATTTCCATAAAGCTTCTGGATCGTTTGCTTACACGTGATATTTTGTGCACTTGACTAAAACTATCGTATCCCATTAATTGTCCTCTTTCTCAAACAACATCTCTTATTAACATGATACAAATATTCTAATAGCTTGTTCTGAAACACAAAGAAAATCGCTTTACTTGATTGCTAAAGCAAAATTATCTTACAAGTTTCTATTTTTTCAAAATATCATATTTGCAATGTTACCTAAAAATATGGATAAGTTCATCTCTCAATCTCTCTCTTTCTCTTCTCTGTCCCTCTCTGTCTCTCTCTGCCTCTCTATCCCTCTCTATCCCTCTCTCTATCGAGTGTATAGCTCATTTGCGAAGAAAACGCCTAACAAGTTAAAGCCTCACTTTAACATTAGCAATTTTCAGAATTCGAGGAGATAATTTTTTTCTCGACGAATTGAGTAAAATAACGAAAACATCTCGAAATTATGGCGTCTAGTCGCCCACAATTTTCAATTCCTTCGCGTTATAACATCCTAGAGTTAAACGAAGCATTGAATATCAGCGATTATTATAGCGCGAAGAAATAAACTCTTCTTTAAATCAACTTTAGTATTTTTTGTATAGAAAATGCCATAAAATAAAGGACAAATTCTGAGAACGTGATGTTTTATCAACGTTAAGGTCGTCAGCATAAAGTGTGTGCTTGATGATCGTAGTGTCAAAAGTCTCAAATAGGTCATTGATATAAAGACTGAAAAGCAAAAAAGCCAAGGACTGGAAGGAAGATACTCAGAACAACCGCTAACTCTTAAAATAACACTCGGCTCTGTAGACTTGATCCACAGAAGTGCAGTTCTTTGAAAAGTCCAGATCACAAAGTCTTCTTAAAAGTCTTGTTTGAAATATGATGTCAAATACCTTACTGACGTCGAAGAGCATCGGCAAGGTTATCATCCCATACGGAAACCCCGCTAGCAAGGGATCGAGAATGCTATTAACCGACAGATATTCAGTGATTTCGGAGTGTGCAATCTTCTGCCGTACCTTGGAGAGAAAGCACAACAGGGCAACTGGACGAAAGTCAGAAGCGGAGCTTCTTTCGACTTTGACCTGTTCTTTCGAATGGTGAGACTTCTTTTTTGCTAAATCAATCTTGAAAAAAAATATGGCGTTTTTTCACCAAAAAAAGTGAAAAAATTTAGAAATTTTAAAAATATTTTAGAATCATGAAAAAAATTTTCCCGTAATATTTAAACATCGATTGCACTTTTTTGCAGTATTTTGAATTATTGTCATTGCATTTTCCTTAAAAGTATTACTTATGTCGACTGCACTCTACTATAAACTGACAAAGATCTTTCTATCGATCTTACAGTCTAATCAATATTCATGGGCAATCAGATTGCCCTTTGACGTTTCGAGCCCGCTCCAGCTCCTCCTCAGGGACTGAAATGGAAAGCATGTCCTTATATACCTATCCCTCTACCCATCCCTCCTCTCCCCACTACCAAACCCCCCTCTCCCCTTTACCAATTTCCCCTTACAACTTAAATTAATAAAGAATGATAAATGTTATCTAATTTACTCGACTCTATCATTAAATTAACATTATTACGATTCCTTAGAATATGGATACTGTCAAAACACTCCCTCTTATATTTATTCCTAATCCCCTCTTCTAAAACCTCCACACTCCCGAAATCGAAAGAATGCAAACAATTCATACAATGTTCCTTTAACCCCTAAGAAAAATTTGTGCTCCGTAAACTATATTGATATTCATACATTCTTTTTTTCAAATATCTACCCGTTTGGCTAATATAACATCCATTACAATCTGATTGCCCATGAATATTGATTAGACTGTAAGACCGATAGAAAGATCTTTGTCAGTTTATTGCATTTTCCTTATGGAAAAAATTCATTAAGTTGAAAATTTCCAAACTTTTTTTCGTGAAAAACACGCCATACTTTTTTGCAGGAGTATTTTAACAAAAAATCGGTATCAGCATTCGAAAGAACAGCTCAAAATACGTCGGATATGATCTTTTTCAAATTTTTTCAAATCTTTTTTTAGTTTAACTATAAACTGACAAAGATCTTTCTATCGGTCTTGCAGTCTAATCAATATTCATGGGCAATCAGATTGCCCTTGTTTACAATCACTCCCGAAGAATCTGAAATAAACTTATATTTAACCCTGAAATAAACATTTATTAGTAAAGGACAATCTGACCGCCCCCCACCACCCAAACATGCCCGACGTTTCGAGCCCAACCCACTCCGGCTAATCTTTTTTTTAGTTGAAAAAAAGCCTTGAAAAAGATGTTGAAAATTCAGGGTCTTGGTCGTTAATGGGTTAATAGCTTTATTAAGCTCGGAACCTAGGCATTTCAGCAACTCATCCAGGGCTCAGTCAAGGTCTTGGGAAGGAAATGACTGATCACAGCCATGCAGCAACTCAATCTACTCGTGTGATAGTGATTATAGCTAAACGTTTCACAGGGAATAGAAGAAGAATGTACTTCTATAGTAACATTAATAATATTGTGCCTGCTATGAAAAGTCACCAAATTGTTAATATAGTCAAGTACGTATCGTTGTCATCCACCATCATAATATCCATCTAGGTGCGAGAAGTAGGAGTATGATGCGTCGAGAAGTGCTAAATGATTTTGAGCGAGAGTTCATCAGCAAGACGCTGAATAAATTCCGCATAATTAGATACCATTAAAAGATCTAGATGACCCATGATTATTTTATGACTATAGCACGACTACTGGGCCAAGTCAGATTTTAGTAACTGCAAAAAGGTAATAGGATGTATGATCCGCAAGAGATTCACGGCCTTGCTCAACGTTAGCTCTGAGTGAATTCAAATTGAGAAAGGCTGCTCTCAATCTTACTTCCTTCACCCCAACAGCAGCAAACCGTCCTAGTTAATCAGTTTCGGCCGCTCTACTCGCCGCAACAGGCCTACCGCATCCCTTCTCAGGTGAGATCTGAGTAACGGGGTGGCTAGATCTGTCACGATGATCTCCCACGATTACACTGAGATTCGCAATAGTATTAAATTAATACGCTCGCTCACCTTTTCTCCTCCTGACCAGAAACTTTCTGCCACTATGTCAGACATACCTGAAGCCTAAATTCAATAGAATTGATTTAAGGGATAAAAGAGATAGATAGATAGATAGATATAATGTTTATTTGTAACCTTTTACAAAATTTTAAAAGAGAGAGAGAGAGAGAGATAGATAGATAGATAGATATTCTTTTATTTGTATAAATATACAAAAATGATTTTCAATATAATAATAATACAATTTTACATACATATTTTTATAAACATACAATATTAGTAATACTCTTCAATATTAGTTCTCGGTGAAAACGGGTTAAGCCAGCATGAATGGTCGCCCCAGATAGGTATATTCTAGACATTCATGGCCCTTACTTTTCTGATGCTGTAATGTTGGAAGGTCAACTTGAGAATGATGCCAATGCTCTTAGGGAATGGTTGGGGAAAGAAGCTATAGTTATTACAGATAGAGGTTATAGAGATGTTGTGCCTCTTTTAGCACGATAGGGTTTCACGCTCGCATACCACCTATTATTGGACAAGGAGATAATCGGTCACAAACTGAAGATGCAAATGAGTCAAGGTTGATAACCAAAACGCGATGGGTTACAGAAGCCCATAATGGGTACATAAAATCTGTTTTTAAGGTTTTCAAAAACATAATAGCTCATCACCCTGCAATACATTTGCGTGAATTTTATTTGATAGCTGGTGCGATTCTCAACAGATACCGAGAACGAATTCTCATGGATGGAGCCACTGTTGAATTGGCTCGTAATATGCTTGAAAGAGCACGCACAGTAAAACGTTTGTAAGAAAGAGTACAGCGAGAAAATCTTGCGAGATGGCGAAAGATTGCGAAATTTTTGGATCCAGTATAACGTAGGTGATATCAATGTTCATGATGATGTCCAGATCAACAAGTTTATTAAATAAGATATAGAGAGAGATATAGATAGATAGATATTCGTTTATTTGTATATAAATACGAAATTAATTGTTAATCAGTATACATACGGTTTTACAGTATATAAAAGACAGTATTCATTTTTCGCTACTCTATATAAATATTGCACTTAGTTACTATCCATGATATCACAGCATATGTTAAAAATTTTAATAAAAAAAATCAGTCATATATAAAAATCAGTCAATACAAAAATCAGTCTTAAAAATATTTAACAGGGCGTATTATCTTAAAATACAAACAAACAAGGTAAATCGAGAGGTCAATATCTATCAGTCAATTGTATTCTAAAATGTAACATTTACTCGTTGCACACATGCACCCATTCACACTAACAAATACACTCACACAATTAAAACGATGTATAGGGGACAAAACAAAATAAGTCAACATAAAGAAAACCTAACCGTTTGTCCCCGGTGTGGGTGTAAGTCTATATAGAGACTCTTTATTCGAGACTCTTAGTCGAGACTCTTTATTGTTTGATTTTTTGTTTTATCCGCTGGTATGGATTCGTCTGCACTTCGATGCTTGTTGAGATGATTCACCGTGAATTCGCCTGCACCCCGATGCTAGCTGATCCACACTCCCTTTGACTGCTGATGCCCCGTCGCCTTCGATGATGCTCAGCAGTGATGCGTGCCGCATACCCCTGGGCCTCTATCAGTTGCTGGATGTCGTCCTTCGTCAGTTGATACTCGTCCGACATGAGAGGTAGGAAGAAAGGATGGGAAATGGCAAAGCCAAAGGATAGGACAACAAAAATGAAGCAACTCCAGAGATTATTTGGACACAAAGGATGATCTCTTTATTTGAACTCTTAGTGCTAGATCGTCTCCGAGGATTAGATCAAGTACAATGAGTCCGGTAAGAAGCTCTCCGAGACTCCTTCCGCGCCTACCTATATCTCCGAAGGAACACTTTTCCTGCCGCGTGTCGAGCGCTACTAAGGTTTCGCCGCCTAGCGACGGAGCGCGGTACTAAGCAGGTCGCGGTATACGCATTAGCGCGCAGTGTACAGGGTGTACGTAGCGTCTGTATAATAGTATTATAACAACCCCTCGCTTGCGATGAAAAATGGAAATGGTGAGAACTACATCAGCAAAATTAATTGGCTTGAAGGAAAGCCCATCTTCAGACGGATAAAAAAAAGAACGTCCATCATATCCTCAATATCTTTCGATGTCTTCACTCCGTCAAAGTTAACGCTCTACTTATCGGTAACGATGAGACTTACAACAATTTTGAATATAAGCTTACAAGTAGAAAAGTTCACCACAAATATTTTGGAGATTTTCGAATCGAATTTATCTGAAATATTTTTGATTTCACAACTCATGTATGTAAATAGTCCGCAAGAATATATGTATAAAAATTTATACTTAAACTCTAGTTATTTCAAAAACCTGTAATGTAACACCAACTCTAGAATTTTTATTAATCATTCTATAAGTAAAAAACCGATGGGGCCGTGCATCAGCAAACAAAAAGAGTACGAAACTGTTTAACCTCGCACATAAATTTTTCGTCCTCGCACATAACTTTTTTTCATCGCGGTTAAGTTTTTATACTCGCTCATAAGTTTTTCGTCCTCGTACATAACTTTTTATTGTAGCATAAAACTTTTCACGCTCGCGCATAAGTTTTTACCTACACACATAAACTTTACGCCCTCTAACATAACTTTTCACGATCGCTCATAAGTACATCCACGCACATAAGTTTTTTCACCATCGAACATAGTTTTTCAACCTCGCACATAAGTTTTTTATGCTCGCGGTTAATTTTCATACTTGTGCATAAGTTTATCGTCTTTACGCATAACTTTTTATCATCGCGGCTAAGTTTTCATCCTCGCGCTTAAGTTTTTCATCCTAGCACATAACTTTTAAACCTCGCGTACAAGTTTCTCATCTTGACATACAAGTTTTTCGTCTTCGCGCATAACGTTTTATGATAGCGGTTAAGTTTTCATCCTCACGCTTAAGTCTTACATCCTCGCACATAACTTTTTTATCATCATATACAATTTTTCATCTTCAATTATAAGTTTTTCGTCTTCGTGCATAACGTTTTATCATCGTAGTTAAGCTTTAGCGTACAAGTTTATTATCTTCGCATGCAACATATTCGTCTTCGCGCGTAACTTGTGATAAGAGAAAGTGAAAGGCGAAAAGCGGAGTGAAGTTTTCGAAAAATAAAGAGAGAGAGAGAGAGAGAGAGAGAGAGGCGTGTGCCTCGCTACTCTAATAGCGAGCAGTTTAAAATTGTCATTACTTAAAGAATTGATGATGAAAATGTGCAAAAAAATTATCAACATTCTTGAATCTATATACAAACAAGTAGTATTATTCAAGCAACTTGAAAGTACCGTTAGCAGGGCATAAAAAATATTAAAGAAATAGTGCATATTTATATATTTTTCTTTTGACAAATATCTGTTATTAATTTTCGAAAAATTGAAACATTTTATGCTTATTATTATTCATTAGATACTAAAGTAGATTTTCACAAAGTTTGAAATGATAATTTTCAACACAAAATATTTTGGAGGTTATTTAGTAAATAATACATCGATCGGGGTGACATTGTTTCTTATTTCTCAATTTATTGTTAATATTCTAGGTACCTTCAAAGTATTCTTTTAAATCCATACAGAATCCTTAGATATTATTATATCATGTAAAAAAATTTTGATCCAATCTTAGCGTCGATTATTTTGTAATACTTAATTGAATACGTCGAAAATGCATTTTTCCATAAAAGCCCATGTTAAAAATAGAAAAATTAAAAAATTTATTTCTCTGTTCCAAGGTAACCTAGCCTTCTGATACTTGGCATGGATGCTTTTTATGTAACACTTAACCTATGTACAAAATTCCATAATTTTTTTGGCGTTATATCTATTCACTATAGAATCTGCTTAAGTGTGATTTAATAAGAGAAAATATAATTAATAAGTTTAATAAGTATTTTCTCCTTGCGTTCCTTTTTAAAGTCTGCACGAGGCCTCGACCATAAAGAAGTTACAAGTATTTAAGGAAAAAATCGCAAAAATTGAAAATTACGAAATAATGATTTTTTCCATTATTCTAGTATATAAATCACGATATCTTATTTTCTATGCAAAATAAAATATTTTTATACATTGAGTCTATCTATTCCGAATCATAAATGCAAGAAAATATAATGGTTATCAAATACAATTTTATATATTTAGCATCATTTATTTAATATAGCTGTCATATTAAAAATCATAACTATGCACTTGTAGAAAAAACAATTTAAAATAACAATCATTTACTAATTTGCGATGATTATATAAACGTATTATATACTCAATTTTCAACTAGTGTCGCTATTCTGTGGATTATAATACACGTTATCTGCTTTATCGACGGGGCGAGGTGACATCTCGAGCGAATACATACTGCGTTGCATGCAACCATATGACTTAGATTCAGATTGTTTACATTCTGCTAACTGCTATAGAAGCAAAATCAGATGTAATAAGTGTTGTGATGAGTGTAAAGTATTCAAAACAAAAGAATTTTCAATGAATAAATTCAATGAGATCAGATAAGTATTCCTGCTTTACATGCGACTAGTGTTATATGAAAAAAGTGTTTCTTAGTGTGATTTCTTTTTCCAGGCAAGAAAGTTATGTCTTATTATTGTCTGTTTATGATGGACTAGACTGTTAATAAGTCATATCAAATGTATATGTGTTCTAACAATAAACATGTGAATATCTAATTCAAATAGTTTAAAACTATATAATTACAATAATTTTATGTATTATTTTATATGTATTGTAACAGGGTATTTCGGGGAGGTAACTCTGCAGCCGTACCGAGTACGCCCGACGGCAACTCCAACCACGAGTTGCCGCGGCCTGCTACAACGTGAGAGCTCCGTGCTCTCACTTTACTCGTTCTCGGTGTGTCTTGTGTGCGTGTGTTTCCTCACACACGCACCGCCGGCTCTCTTTTTGCCGGGCCCGGCCGTTCAGCTTATGACTTGCAGCTGATTGCTGCAAGTCCCGAGAAGAGTGGCGGTAATCGGGGCTCGGACACGGTTAATAAGCACAGCAATAAAAACACAGAACGAATCGAATACTATTAAGACGTTTATTCGTCTGACAAAATAACTAGATCGACAACACAAGAAAATCGCGGTATGTTAGTGTGTGCGCGCCGGCCGTTGCCTTCGAACACGCACACTTCAATTCAAATTTAATTCGAAGGTATTCGCAACGTCGAACGGATCGCACGTTCGAATATTTAACTTGCCGAGTATAATATTCCGGTGAATATTATATTCAGCCCAGCGCGTGTATAGCTCGGCTATACTCGGAGGTGTACTTCACCTCCGACGTAAACACACCGGTGTGTGTTTACTCGCGCGACCTATTAAGTTCACACAGTGCTGCTCTCGCAACCGTGTGAGTATGAGAGAGAGAGAGAGAGAGAGAAAGACGATACGAATAAGCGTTCGGAATTCGTATCCGAACGCTCGCACAATTATATATTACTTACTCGGTGCAAGAAGTACTCCTGGGCGAAACTCCTTGCTCCCATCCCTTTCTCGTGAGTGGCCGGCCGGTCCACTCACCACGCAACTATGCTGTCGAGGGAGGCCGTCAGTTCCTCTACTCGCCACCGCTGATGGAGTAGTCGGGGGGGTAGTTTTCCCGGAACACTTCGCACGCACTCCACTGGCTATACTAACGGGTCGTCCTGCTACACGCACCCGTGCAATTCTTCCGTGGAAAAACACTTTCCTTGGCTCGCCGTAAACTCGAAACGCGTCCTTTGCTCTCGATAGCTGCGGTCTCTCTCTCTCGAGCTTTTTCGGGGCTGGCATGATCCTGCCGATAGCACCATATCTCTCTCTCGCTCGCTCTCGTAGTTAGGTACGGGAGCACTACCGGTAGGTGCTTCCCTCCCTCGTGCGCGGCAGTTAAACTAATTAGCCGCGCTCGTCCCGTTATTGCTCGCGAAGACGCGAATTATTCCCCGAAAATAATTACGCGTTACACCCTCCCCGCAGGCGTCGATAAGCTACGACTTGGAGACTTCTGCGTTGCTTGCGAGCCGACGCGTTAGGTAGGGGAACGCAGAACTGAATCGGAAGACTTGGAAATGTGTATGACAATAAAACTATGTATATATTCAGAAGGAAAAAAAAAAGAAATAGAAAGATCAGTCAAGACACAAGGAATGGAGGATTAATTTCGGCTCGTAGCTTGGCATTGCGTACGCGTCATTCTCGGGGGAAACGCCGCACTATGTGTTATTTTCCAATTTTTTTTCGAAAAAATCAAATATCTTGAGATCGGAGAAAGATATCGAGACGTAAAATAGTGCATTTTGAAGGTAAAGGAATTGCCTTTAAAGGAAAACTATTAAATAAGTGTTCTGTAGTAGATAAGACTCTTAGATTTACCTTAAATCTACCAGCTTCTTGCATTTTTTTTGGTTTTTCGCTGATAGCTTTTTTGAAACGGTCCGCACATAAAAAATAATATTTTTATCAAAAAGTAGAGTAAAAAACCTATAATTATGTGTATTGAAAAATTTTTTTAGTCCCATTTTTCACGAAGTTTTGGTAATCTTAAACAAACAAGGTGTTTTATTTTGGTTATAGTATGCCCATTAATATAGGCTATTAATATATATTTATAGAAAGCCCATGAATATATACATATATATATATAATGTACAAAATATATATACAATATAAACAAAAACACGCACGCAGACACGAGAATATAGTGAAATTATTTCTAAATATAGGACAGAACATACCGTACAAGAGTATTGAATATCCT
>UELU01081487.1:0-12024 GCA_900490025.1 Megastigmus dorsalis
TCTCTCTCTCTCTCTCTCTCTCTCTCTCTCTCTCTCTCTCTCTCTCTCTCTCTCTCTCTCTCTCTCTCTCTCTCTCTCTCTCTAGTCCGCTGTTGATGATTATTGCACTAGCTGCAGCCCAGTGCAATTAATAAGGTGGGTTGTGGTGGTCACAATCAACACACACAAACACACACAGTCACACCACGCGGTTTCTCTCTTTTCGCGCTTCTTATTGCTCTCGCGGCGGAAATCGATCTGAGGCTCGATGGCCCCCCTCTATCGCTCGTTAATAACCGCTATCTCTCTCGCGCGACACTTATCTATGCTCTCTCTCGCTCATCATCCCCGATGCCTGAGCGTCGTCGGATCGAGCATACAATCGAATTAACGATCGAATAGCAAATTCAATCGTGAATTCGTTATATCCCTCTCCCAGACGCTGGATGCCAGGATGGAGACAGCTCGATACCCTATGCTCGCAGACGATGTGAGGATAGGAAAGGATCCTACTTGGACGGAGACAAAGGAATATCGAAATAAAAATAAATATTTCTTGAAAAATAGCAAAATATAAAATACTATTATTTATTGAACCGGGCACAGGAGGATACACTACTTATATCTCCTGTGCTCTCTAATGTTTGGGCACTTAAAGCTCTTCTTGACCATCGGTGTACCGGAAATGTAACACCGGACGTCGTTCTGCTTTTCTTTGCGGCGCCTTCTCTCCAGAGCAAGGCGCCGCTCCTCGTACTCCTCTTGTTCTTTGGCCCGCTGGAGAGCGAGCTCCGCTGCAGCGCGGTCTTTGCGCGCTTTCTCCAGGCGGGCCAACTCTTCAGCAGCCCGCTTTGCCTCTGCTTCTTTGCGGGCTGCGCGTGTACGGCGCACTCCATACACGGCGCGCATCTCCTTGCGCCGATTCTCTACTGGGACCGTCCAGCTACTGGTGCGCTAGACGGCCTCAGCGCCAAATCGCCTCCGCAGTTGATCCAGGGTAGCAAAAGCTTCCTCTTCCAGGCGGGCTGCCTGGCGAGAACGCTCCCTCGCTTCCCGTAGGAGCCGCTCCACTCTCTCGATGTCCCCTAGGAAGGCGGCCTCTGCTGCTGGTCCTCGTGACCCAGCCTCTATCAACACGCGTTGGGCCTTTTCCGGCAAAGCAGCCGTGCCCCGAACTTCTTCAGCGACACAGGGGCCCGTCCCCTGTGCCACCTCTTCTATTTTCGATGGCACCGGGCTCTCTTGATGAGCCGCGGTGCCCTCCTCCTTGTTTATCTTCGGTGACGCCGCACTCTCTTGCTGAGTGACGGCGCCCTCCTCCTCGTTCGGAATCGGGGGTGGTTCGGTGGTATAGGGTCGACGCAAGGTAGCGTCTACCCTGGCCCTAATCAAAGGGACCAAGTCCCTGTCCACTTCAGTAATGGAGACCGAGGAGTCTATCTCCTCCTCGGCCACAACGGACAACTCATTGAAAAGTTGAGCACACATGCGCAGGAATTCCTCTTTATCCATCCTGAAAACAAACAAAGCGGAAGATGAGAGGGATTTACGAGCGGTTGGCTCGTGTTCGACGCGGAGAGAGATTCGACGGATCGATTACCACAACACGCTTTCGTGAGTCCTTCGGTGGACCGGGCTTTCGCTTCGCAACCCTGACAGTTTTTGCGGCCTTCCGGGGCCTTCCACGGGGCCGCGAGGTTTGAGGCACAGAGTCAGCCGCTACATCTGCCGTTGGAGTGTTACTGACCTGTGCATGCGCTGCACTCGCTCGTGGCGGGTCGCCTAACGCCATCTCAACGCTCGCATCCAATGTAGGTCGAGTCTCTACGTCATCATCTTCGGTCAAGTCCACTTGATTCTCCTCCGCGACATACCTCTTAATTTGTTCGGCATGGACGGGTTTAATCAGTTCGCCGTCCATATATTGAAGCTCATATGTATTAGAACCTAGCTGGGCCGTTATCTCATACGGACCAGCAAATTTACCAGCAAATTTACACCTATCGTACCCTCTAAAGCTTCATCCGGCTTATAGAAGTATAGAAGTATAGAAGTACAGGTGCCCCCCGACAATCTTTCTCTTAGGATTGCCAGTCGGGTCCTCTTCTACTTTCTGTACACAGCGCAAATACCATTCATCGCAGGTCTCTTCGATCCATGATATTGCGCTCATAGCCGGCTCCTCATTCTCGTACATCCGTGATAGAGCATCAGGCACATTATTAAGTGCGCCTTTCCTATACTCGACTGTGTACGTATGGCCTTGTAATTCTAAGGCCCATCGTGCAAGTCTGCCCTTAGGATTGTGTAAACTACGCAACCAGTGAAGGCTGCTATGGTCCGTTATCACGTTGAACGCACAGCCCTCTATGTATGGCCCAAATTTCTTTATAGCCCATACTACGGCAAGACACTCTCTCTCAATCACACTATAATTTCTTTCTGCCGAAGACAGAGTACGGCTTGCAAATTCGAGCACTCGCTCTTCTCCGTCTATGATCTGAAGAAGTACTGCTCCTAACCCAGTATCGCTAGCATCTGTCTGCACAGCAAACTGTACATCAAAGCGTGGGCGCTGCAGCACAGGTGCATTTGCAATTAGAGCCTTGATTTGATCAAAAGCTACTTGTTGCTCTTCGAGCCACTCATACTTCCTAGATTTTTTTGTCAGCTGGGTGAGTGGATCAGCGATCGTGGCGAAATCTCTTAGAAATTTCCTATACCACAACGCCATGCCCAAGAAACTTCTCAGCTGTTTTAAGTTCCTGTGCGCCGGATATTTTATAATCGGCTCGATCTTTTCTGGATCGGGCCGAAATCCGTCTCGATTTACTATCACCCCGAGATATTTTGCCTCTTCTTGACAAAATACGCTTTTCTTTCGGTTGAGCGTAAGATCTGCCTTATCTATTCGCTGGAGCACTGGCTCAAGCCGCACCAGATGCTCTTCGAATGACTCAGTCGCGGCAATGATATCATCCAAATAACTAAAAGCATACGGCTCAAGCCCTGGTCTAATCACTCGATCAATGAGTCTTTGAAAGGACGCTCCTGCTTGACTTAGTCCGAAAGGCATTCTTTTATACTGAAACGGGCCCATCCCAGGCACCGTAAATGCGGTGATGGGCCTTGATTCCGGCTTCAATGGAATCTGGTGGTATGCACTGCTCAAGTCAAGCGTAGATATATATCTGGCTGACCGGAGCTTGGGCAGGATGTGATCCATAAATAGCAATGGATAAGTATCTGGCTTAGAAACGGCATTGACTTTTCTTAAGTCAATGCATATCCTATACTTGCCGCTACTCTTTTTCACCATCACGATTGGACTGGCCCAACCGCTCTCAGATGGCTCAATTATTCCTGCCTCGATCAACTCCTTGACCTGGCAGTGCATCTCCTCTTCGATCTTATTAGATACAGGATAATGCTTTTGCTTAATGGGTCGAGCTGAACCCACATCTATTTCATGCTCCACCTACGTTGTACACCGAAGTATACTCTCTGGAGCTCTAATAGCTCGATCAAGCAACCGCTTAAGCTGCTCTCTCTCAGCTGACTCCACGTCAGCGAGTCCTATGGCGGAAACAGCTGTGACTTGCCTCTCGCTAAGCCAAGCCATTTCGAGATCAACATGCCTGTTTTCATCCTTGAAAAACAGTTGATTCTTGCAAGGATCCAAGATTGCCTTAAACAATCTCGTAAAGTTGACTCCGACATAATAGTCAGAATCCAATTCGGGCATAATAGCCACTGTTACATCCTTTTGTAACCCTGCGATCTCGAAAGGTAAGCTAACATAGCCTACGATGGACGAGCAATGACCATTTGCCATTCTCGCCCCTCTGCCATAACTCGGTCGGAGCTCTCTGCCACATGCACTAGCGATCTGTAGTCCTGCTGATCCCATTACAGTGCGGGCGGCTCCTGGATCATATAATGCTCGAATCCTGTAGCCACCAATGTGTACTTGGACTCACCAACGGTCTTCGCTCTCATCAGCATTCGAGCATCCTTCTGTTGATCCCTCTGGCTGCTCAGAGGTCCTCATACCTTCTGAGCAACTCTTATCAGCCTCTATGGCCGATTCGGAGGTCTTAGGCGGCGTTGTAGGAGCCGCAGTGACCTCTACTGCGTGCTCCTTTTCTCGTTTCCGGCCACGTCTTTCGGGCAATATCGCGCCGAATGCCCCGGCTGATCGCAAACAAAACACGTGAATGGTTTGTTCACTCTCCGGGGACTAGGTGGACGAGAACCGCCACCATAGGCGGGCTCTGTTTGCCCCTTGGCTTAAAATACCCCGGCCTTGTCTTGGGTTCTCGCGGAGGCTTGCTCCGCGAGCGATCCTTCATTTTCGCTCTTATGGCTTGCACCTCCTTCAATACCTGAGCCAAGTCCGGCATACCTCTCGGCGCTTGGCTCACTGCGGCTGCTTTTGTTTCTGCCACTGCAGAGATACTAGGCTTCGCCTTCTGCGGCTTGGCTGTTCTCCTGTACCCCGCCTCCGGCATTAGTGTGTGCAGTGGAGACGGTGGAGGTTTAAAAGCCTCTACTGCCGCAGATATGAGCTCTGCTTCTCTCGATAGCTCCATCAATGAATCTACGTCACGCACCTCTGCGTGACGTATCATGCACTGGAGCTTTGGTAGCATGTTTCGGTGCATGATGTCCAGCTGTGCTTCCAGCCTCGGCACAGGAACTTGCTTTAATAGGATCTACCGCTATTTTAAACAAATCATAAATATCACAAATACCTAAAAAACAATTTTTGTGATATGCCTCACTCGTCTGGTCTAACTACGGAAAACAAAAATTTTTGTTCCCAAAAAAAATCGAAAATTAAAAAAAACTTCGTAACTGTTTTACCGACAGTTACTCTTTGCACCTTATCGATATCGATATAAGGTGGATTATTATTAAATAATCCCCCCAGTACGCTAACTGCACGAACCACTCTGACGAGTGAAGCACCTCGCGCAGAAATATTAAAACAATATAACAAATTAAAAATTTATTTATTCTATAAATATTCAACTCTCTCTCTCTCTCTCTCTAGTCCGATGTTGATGATTATTGCACTAGCTGCAGCCCAGTGCAATTAATAAGGTGGGTTGTGGCGGTCACAATCAACACACACAAACACACACAAACACACACAGTCACACCACGCGGTTTCTCTCTTTTCGCGCTTCTTATTGTTCTCGCGGCGGAAATCGATCTGAGGCTCGATGGCCCCCCTCTATCGCTCGCTAATAACCGCTATCTCTCTCGCGCGACACTTACCTATGATCTCTCTCGCTCATCATCCCCGATGCCTGAGCGTCGTCGGATCGAGCATACAATCGAATTAACGATCGAATAGCAAATTCAATCGTGAATTCGTTATAATTCATGTAATTAAATATTTTCATAAATTAAAAAAAAATTGAAAGGCTTATTGAAATAATCTATACATACATAAAATTATCTTTTTCAAATACTTACCAGCACCTTTTCTCATTTTTGTTGCTGCTACTGGGATCTAAGATTGAATTTGTTATTGACATGGATTATTACTTTGTTTTTATATCACCATTAAACTTAACTCTACTTACTCTTCATTACAACGCTTTTGTATGATTTTTGAATATGCATATACATATTATTTTATAAATAATTTTTCAGATTCAAATCGAAGTTCGCTTTACATATGTATTTACGTACGCTAAATAACGTTTCGAAAGAATTACCGTAATATAAATGGCCTATCATAATCGCCTCGCAAATCGCTTCGACGGTAACGATGTTTCTTAATTTTCTTATATACTAACTGAGTAGAAGTCTTGGCACTTGCGAGTTGCAAAAAGTGGGTTTCCACCTATCGGATAAAACGCCAACATGATGGCGCGAAATTCGAATGGACTTTTTATAATCACACTTATATATTTCTTTTTATAATTATATAAAATGCATTCATTTGCATCAAAATTAAAATAATAAGCTATTACAACTATAGCCATAAAAAAATATAAAAAAAAAATTGGAATTTAATAAATTATATTTGAGTATACTTCTACTGCTATTTCGCATCTCAAGAAAAGTAATATTAATGTGCAAAATAAATTTATCATAAATCTGGTCATACTACTTTTGTTGCCGGATAAGCTTTTATTGTCATTACTTATTGTATTTATTTTTGTGCTTTTGTAGTGGTACACTTATTTAAAAAATAATTAATAAATACAAAAAAATTGTGAAAAAAAAATTTAATCACATAAAAAGTAAAAAACATTAAACAAATCTTGCTCAGTGTCGGGCGTGAACTCGAGTCAATCAGGAAAAGCGCTGGGGATAGCGACACTTTTGCATGGAAGTCTGTACTTCTAGGTCTATTTTCGTTGGTATCGATAACAGGACAAGCACCTTGTTTCTCTCTCTATCTCTCTCTTATTTCCGGCTGAGCCCGCTGATAAGCACTCGTCGTCGACTCATCATCGTACTTGTAGTACATGCGTAGAAGACGCTGACCTATTAGGTTTTCTTTCGTAGTAGACAATAAAGGAAGTATACAAGATGTCATTTATGGGTGATGTGATGTTCAACATAACCGTCGGGTTAGAAATCCAGAGGTGGATAGTGATTTTAGACGTTGAGAAGACGGATGAAGTCCTAGGACAATTAGAACTGGTGACAACAGGCATGTAATTTGCTGAGGCAGAAAGGCTTCACAGGTGACTGCGCTGTGGCCTTCTTTGTAGCGTCTGCAGAATTAAGTGCAGGAAATTAGGCGTGGAGCGCTCATCGAGAAGAGAAGTTCGGAGAGGTAGTGGAGGCGACAGTATTCAGCAAACAGACACGTGGAGAAGTGCTTTGCAGAATGCACGGTGGAACTGGACAAATAAATGAAGCTACGAAACTCCTCTTGCATCGAGTTCAGCGGAAAATCATGGAGTAGATATGTCGTTAATGGTATGTCATCAGAATTCGTAGCAATATAGTAGGTAAAACATGACAGCTGTGACAATGTCGGAGACCCAAGTGACTGCAAGCATGGAAAATACAGCACAGTCGAGCAGTGTAATTGCATTAATCGCAAGATTAAGTACACGAGTGTCAGCAGAGAGGACACGCGCAATGATGGACACAGTTACCGCAACAACAAAAAGCGTGACGAACTCAACGGCCAATGGAGCACAGAGATGTTAAGATGTGCAAACTCTGCGCACCGTGTTTTCTACAGCAGAGACACGCGGGTGAGAATCAGAACTAGCAATGGGAATTCTAGGCGACGGGAGATAGTGTCAGTTAGAATCTGATCGTCAGATAAAAGAGTTGCAACATCAAGTAGCCCAGTTGTTGAGCAGCACGAGATTTAATAGTCGCGAGACTACAGTGCGAGAAAACTCCCACCTATATAAGGGTGTGAAGCCGAAAACCAGCAAAGGCGTGACGTTTCAGGAATCGTTTGATCTTCAGTATGTAAATATGAACGGACCAGTAATTAATGGCGATACAGCGCAGATTGGTAACAGTGAGGAAAGATATATGCAGACATTGAACGGAAATGCGCCGATCTTCACAGTCCCGTTATCAACGATGCGATACAACCCTAGAAAATGGTGTGTTTCGGAGGAGCAGCATTCACCTAGGGGAAGGGGGATCCCTCGAGAATGACTACTGGTTTCTCGTCAAATATGAATAGATCAATATCGACTAGGACAGATCTCAGTAAGACAATTCAACAGTGGAACGTTAGCTTTTCCAGCGAAAAGTGCAGCAGTATTAAGGAGCTTATCCAGCGAGTAGAGGAATGCCCTGCGCTTGTGCACATCGAAGATAAAGACCTGCTCAATACCACGACTGACCTGTTGAGAGGGGGATCGTTATTATGGTGTCGTCAGATTAGTTAGAACTGGCACATTTGGAATGATTTTTGCGAGGCAGCACGTCGGTATTACGGTATAAATAGACGATTGCAACAGAAGCTGGTGATTGAAGTTCAGCGGCGCAAGGTCGAACAGATCTCGTACGGGATTATGTGTTCTGTCTGCCGACAACGCTCAAAAAATTTGAGAAGCCGTGGGACGAGGAGAAGCAGTTGAAGCTGTTATATGAGAACATGCTTCCGAAGCTACAGAAACTCGTGCCAAGAAGTCAAGTAACAGACATAGATACGTTTATTCCGCTTGGTCGAGAGACAGAATACTTAGTGGAAGCGGAACGTAATTATAGGGATCCATCTCCACTAGATGACTACGATTATCCAGAAATAGCGTATAAATCACCAGAATCGACAAGCAAACCGCAATAAGCCGAGTTTGGCAGCAATAAGAGAGCGACGACGCCGATATAATTGGACAGATAACCTAATAATGGATCAGGTGGAGCTGCCATTTGAGGTGAACAGAATAGGGAAATCTTTGCAGCTTCTTTTTTTACGTGAATTCGATGCAAACTGCATACATAAGGCGCTGATTTTCAGCGAGCGCTTAATGCTATATCATACCCGAAGAAAATAAATTGATGGTAGATGTCTCGAGCGATCCGATTTCCTTCGAACTCTCAGCTATGTCAATAGTGGAGGCGTGCAGAGTTGCATCAATAGACATTACCGCTGTGAGGGACTAGCAGCAGCGCAGGCAATTGAACGAAATTATGGATTGAGTATTGTCTAATGAAAATGCACCACTGGGCCATAAGACATCACACATTAATATCACATGAGATTGAGGTTGGCTCAGGCCGACCGATTAAACAAAGATATTATCCCGTGTCTCGGAAAATCGAGGAAAAGGTGCACAAGCAAGTCCAGAACATGCTAGATGCAGAAATCATTACAAGATCCTCGAGTGAATAATGGAGTCTAGTGGTCATGGTAGGCAAAAAGATTGAAACGTATCGTTTCTGTGTGGATTATTGGAAGCTGAATGCCGTATCCAAGGCAATCGCTGACCCGTTACCCTATATGGATGTGATACTGCGATACTGCTCGATATATTTTAACTATCGATTTGAGCAGTGTCTATCAGCAGATTTCGATGTAGGAAGAATCAAAGCACTTAACGGCATTTACGGTGTCGGGCTTATGATTGTTTGAATTTAATTTTCTCTTGTTTGGTGTAGTAGGCGGGCCTGCTACCTTTCAACAATTGGCTAATACGCCGGTCGGAATGGATCTTGACCCGTATGCATCCATGTTCTTGGATGATACCATTGTGGCCACAGAAACCTTTGAAGACCATTTACGGATGCAAGATTGACCATTAACCGGGGAAAAGGTGAATTTTTTCGCAGTGAAGTAAAATTTCTGGGGTTTCTCGTGAATCGAGGAAGAGGGGCAAGAGGCTTTACCAGTCACTGTGATTGAAGTTGTCGAGGATGCGTGGTATGACCACATGCTTGTGTGTATAACCGAGAAGCTTACCTAATATCCAGATTGGAAGAGAGTAGGGGGCAGTTGTATCGATATCGGTCTGATTCCAAATTAACAGTAGTAAAACCAACGAATGTAGACGCATATAGAAGCGTACTTTCATATGAGTCGAAGGGGCTCGGAAAATTAGTTCCTATGTGAGCGCGGGATGGCGCAACAAGTACTCTTTGGAAGGAAGCGCGAGCTCTAGCTCACGCGCGCTTCCCCCACCGACGGGTATCGGCCGTCGAAATTCACGCGCGACGAGACGAACGCCTTATTACAAGCTCTATAGCGCGATGTTAGGAATCCGTTGCATCTTTCTTGGAAGGTTTCAGTTCGATTCCGAACTAAGTCAAATTTTTTTTTTTTTGCTCAAAAGCAGGTAGAATAACGTCATAAATATTGTATTTCGTTATATTTAGCATTATAACTAATAGCATAATTAATATATTCAAATATATTAAATAACAATGTTATTATCTGTAAAAATTTGAATGTGCTATATTGTACTGTACTATAAATAATGTGAATACAGTTATTCTTATAATTGAATTAACTGAAGTAAATATAAATTATATTCTCAGGTTATCGGTAACGCTAAAATATTTATAAATAATTCTAAGCAAACAGTTAATTATATAAATGAATTTTATTCTCACTTTATCTGTAGCAATAACACAAGTTAATACAAGTTAAGAATTTTGTAGATAATTCTTAAGTAATAACTGAAGTCAATACTTAAGTTAAAAATCTTAGACATATTTTTTCTCCGCTCTCAGCTAATGCAATAAAAAGTTAGAGAAAAATGTAGCTAACCGTGTATAATTTCTAGAGAATGCGTTATGTAGGTACTTACAATAGTTTATAAAATAAATTTTTCAATTAATGAATTTAATGATATTGAGAAATACCAGCATGAATAATAATTAATGTGATTTTAAATCAAACAGAAATAATCAATGATTTGTGATAGAATCTGAGTCTTCATAAATGTTATAAATAACAAAATTTATATCTTACTTTATTTAAATTAAGAATTAAATTTTCCCACACTGCAATTTAAAAACAAGTTATTCATGACTCAATTTCTGTAATTTTCGATTCGGCTTCTCACTAGTTAATTCCCTATTTCTACATTTCATATAATATCTCGCGTCCCAATTAATCCATTTTAATTTATAAAAAATATGAACTATAACAAAAAACGAAATGACAAAGTCACGATGGGATTTGCACGGACTATCGATACTCCAAAACTCTGCATGATGAAATTTTTCGAATAAATTGTTGTGATGCGTAATTGTGCTGTAAGTTTCAAGTTTTAAATATATTTTGGAATGCATGTGTATTTTTTAAAAAGATTTTTGGCGTTGGTTAACGTTGGTGGTGGTTTATTTGTGGTGGTTTTATTTTATTTTATAATTTTGCAATGTTTCGAGGGCTTATTAAAAATATACCCTCCTCTTCAGGCTTAAGACTTATATATTAATGCATAATAGAAATAAAAATTTCTATAGTTGTTGTCATTAAAGACTAATTAAAACTATATATAA
The DNA here is from genome assembly GCA_900490025.1 of Megastigmus dorsalis. Classification (NCBI taxonomy): domain Eukaryota; kingdom Metazoa; phylum Arthropoda; class Insecta; order Hymenoptera; family Megastigmidae; genus Megastigmus; species Megastigmus dorsalis. Next base: position 10,927 of record UELU01081487.1, read on the forward strand.
TTTTTACTCTATTTAAAACTATACGAGCTCGAAAAAAAATATTATTCAAACTAATGTTACACCGTCGGGTCGAAAGACGGATGCGAGTTTTTATAATTCGATAACGTATGTCATCATTGGTCGTATGGATTAAGCAGCAATAATTTTAACTTTTTATTCAGAGCGCTCCTGGTTCGAGTATCGAACATGTCATTTTTTTTTCGTGCCACTGCTAATATTATAATTAGAATTCTAATTAATTTTATTGATTAATATTTTAATGACACGGTTGTCATAATTATCATAATTATATTGCATATGCGTATTAGAATAGTACATATATAGATATGAAACGCATATACTATATACGCCTTTCAACGGGTTGCGTTACAACCTATAATAAAATTAAAATACCTTTGATTCAATATAATATTTAGACCTTCAACAATGAGATGAATTATTAATGATAAATAATATATAGTTTTACCGATAGGAAATAAGCATGAAATAGTGCATACATGAGTTTTCAGTAACATGGTGGATAGGTAGATCTACTGTAACGGGGCAGGATTTAGGGAAAATCGAGGTAAAAGTACGCGGACGATTCACAAAGATTGATTGTTCTTTATAAAAAAATTCGTGACTCTTAAATTTCATTAATTTATCGCAGAGTATATCTACATATTCATGAACATCTACACTTCTCGAAGCTATTGTACATCGATCTGTTTGAAACCATGATTGAAACTGTACTTTGAAAATATCATTTTTATCGAAACATTCAAGCTAATGTTCTCGCAATATAGACCTATTGGGGTAATTTAAACAGTCGCTTAAATAACATTTATCACGTGGATTACTACACACAATTGCCTGGATGCAATCATAGAAGTTTTTAAGAGGCAATTGAGTATCTTTTGTGAAACTATCTAAATGAATAGCATCTAACATAAGTTTGACATTTTCGTGATGTACACATACGCAAACAGTATGTGTACCACTACTTCCAGCTAAAACACAATGTGATGGTCTCAGTTGTGTGAATTTAAAAAAGCCAATATTAACATATTCATATTGTTTTTTAAATAAAGAATAAATTTCATTTAAATTACCAAGCAG
>UELU01081520.1:0-10588 GCA_900490025.1 Megastigmus dorsalis
TGCCCGACGTTTCGAGCCCAACCCAACCCATTCCGGCTCCTCCTCACGGACTGAAATGGAAAGCATGTTTAGCCTCCTTATATACCCATCCCTTCTCTCCCCACCACCAATCCCCCTCTCCCCTTTACCAATTTCCCCTTACAACTTAAATTAATAAAGAATGATAAATGTTATCTAATTTACTTGACTCTATCATTAAATTAACATTATTTCGATTCCTTAGAATGTGGATACTCTCAAAACACTCCCTCTTATATTTATTCCCAATCCCCTCTTCTAAAACCTCCGCACTCCCGAAATCGAAAGAATGCAAACAATTCATACAATGTTCTTTTAACCCCGAAGTAAAATTTGTGCTCCGTTAACTATATTGATGTTCATACATTCTTTTTTTGATATTTGAAATTTTTAGATATTTGAAAAAAAAGACGTTGCCGCACTCTGCTCGCCGCTCGGTAACGTGACGGCGACCAACCCAACTGGAACGGTCATCTTAGACCCATAATTTCGACAACGACGATGAATAATGAATATTTCTAATATTGATTACGAAAGGATAAAAATATTATCGCTAATCAAAAACAACTATTTCGAATTATTTTTATCCCATCTACAAGAATATGGTAGAAATATTCGTTAAAAACATTTATTTCGAAAAATAAATTTTTTTTTATCTTTTAAACCAAAAATTTTACATTATTTATGGCTATACTATTGAATTCTACTTACTACTTGCAATTTTATTTTTCTATCCAGTCCCGAATAATCTGATTCGCAAAGGGGTGCGTTGGGGTTATGTCACTCTGTACATGTGCTTGCATGCGTATGCATTATGCACGTAGTAAATGTATGTGTACGCTATCATCTCGGATCAGGAGAAGAATCGGGACATAATGTAATTAAAACTTTGTGAAGACTTTCAGCGACATATACCCACCTATGTGCCCGGGAAAACCGAGAGATTACCCGGGGCTTTAAGCCCTTATTTTCGTGCCGGGGGGAGAATAGGCCCCGAAGCCGATCGACTCCGAGAAGGGAAAAGTGTCCCTGATGTGTGAGCTGGGATCGGCGAACGCAAGCGTTTTACATCATAGTTTATGGTCGCGGTGCTAACCGGACATGTCGCGGGACCTCGTAGGACTTCAAGGGTTTCCGCGGAACCGCGCGTAAATTCACGAGTCTCAATCAATCAGAAGCGGGATTGTTAATACGATAAGAGAGGGGATAAAATTTGGAGAGCCAGAACGCGAGTACCGTGCGGCTTACTTTTGATCTGCCATGGCCCTAGATCGAGGTGCAAGAGTGCGTGAAGACTATTATTCTGCAACATTAATTATAAGAAATTTAAAATAAATTCACGTTTTTCCTTTTTTTCTTTGCCTTTCCTTGCCTGTGTTTTCGATCCACACTACACACAAAATCCATATATTTTTAACAAAAAACTATTGTCGTTTAGCTTTTAGTATTTTAATATTTTATAACCAGAGCGCTATTCTAAGTTGTATTTTAAGTTTCTTACAACAATTAATTTATCGTTCCTTTATTTTCTCAAAATTGGGAAATGGCTAATTGATCGTCATGGAACGTAATTTTTTAAAACAACTTTATTAATTCGAAGTTGCGACGTTTCGAGGGTCTAATACGACTACCCTCCTCTTCAGGCTTGAAAAATATATTTCAACATATTCGTTAATTAAATTTAAAAACACTACGGTGACTCACAATTATAACAATTTCAAATTAAAAATTCCTACCCAATAAGACTTATTATCTAAAACATGGTTTAAACTTCAAATAAATAGAGCATATAACCAACCAAAACTTTTCACTAGAAAAACAAATTTAACAGAATAATATTAAAGATTAATATATATATATATTGTAACGGGGTCCAGGCTAGGGGATGTGTAGCGGCCAGGGCGGCTTGCCCTGGCGGGATGGTGTACTGCAGCTGTTCAGTGGCTGCAATCCCTCGTTGCGGCGGGAGGTGCGGGCGGGCGTTAGCCGCCTGTGCAATCGCACCTCCGTGCAATGCCGGGCCCTGCTAGCAACGCCGAGAGATATATCTCTCGGCTTTTCGTAGGAGAGAGACAGCTACTCTCCCTGTCTCTCTCACTCCTGGGAAATTCGCAGCTGAAAAGGCTCGCGAAGACGCGAAACCGTACGGCTTTTCCCGCCGTAAATGCCGGCCAGCTCGCCACGAACGGCGAGGGCGGTATTCGCACGAGCGGGGAAACGGGATGCGAGTGAGGTCACGAAATGACACTCACTCAATTCAGTTATGTAAAAAGATAAAATATATTTAACAAAAATGACTCTAACACTCTCTCTGAATTCAAATATAATTTCGAACGCGATGAACGGGCCGAGTTCGCATACACGCGCGCAGACGCTATTTCGGAGCTGCCACGAGGTTCGCCTCGTGGGTTACAAGCTCCGACGCCGCTGTCCCGGAGCAGGTTACTCTACGACGAGTAACCTGTCGCAATCGCGTCACCGTCGGCCAGTGCGCGTCCGCACTGGCTTTCACGACGGGCTTAACCGGGAAAACAAAGTACACTTACTTTGTGCCGCCGAGACACGGGAGCGGCTCGTATCTTTCTCTCTCTCTCGCTCTCCTTCTTTTCGTCGGCACGCCGAGCCGACGCCGCGTGGCTGCAGGTGGCTGCTATTCCCGCGGGCTCCTTCGCTGCAGCGCCCGCTCCTGGATGGCCTGGAAGTAGTGGATGGTGGGGGGGCTTCGTGCCTCCACCACTGCACTCACGCACGCGCTTCCACTCTCTCTCTCTCTATACGAAAAATTACGCCCACGCGGGAGCGAGCACAAACACGTGGCTTACGGCCGGAGAGCTGAGCACAGTATGGCCGCTTTCGTTTGGCCTTCTTCCTCGTTCTCTTTCCCGCGCACGCGCGCCTATACGTTCGCGCCGTTCCTTTCGTGCGCGGAATTCAAACGCGCTTTGCCGTTACAATATATATATATATATAAATTTTTTAATAAAACGAAGTTTTTAATATAAAGAAAGAAAAGAACATGCGGGAAACTGACTCTTTTGTAACCTCCACTATTCTCACTCATTGCGCGTCAAAAGTCAAATTTTTATTTATACGTTCAACGAAGTAGTCAAGTAGGAGGTTATATATATACACTAACAATATCTATAATTTTAAAATCTCAAGAGAGTCTTCCGAAATTCAAACGCAATTCAAGAAGGAGAGAGGAAAAAGTCTAGAAGGCGAAAATTTAGCTGTTGCGAGAGGAAATAGAGTCCAAATCCAACGTATAAGTAATAGTGTTCCATGCGAGACGAAGAGGTAGCGCGCCGATACAACCGGTATGAAAGGGCTAAGTTTCGCGTGCCGTTGCGCCGAGCATAAGCCATCTCTCCATCGCGCATAGTCGCCTGGTAGCCGGTCCGTAGTCAGTCGAGTTGCAATCGCCATTCGACGTCTTGCGATTTGCACACCAGTGTCGGGGAGAAACCTATATTAAGCATTTATAAACTGCGGATCCATTTTGTCCCGTGACACACCGAGTACAATGATAAAATTTAAATATAATCAATAAATATAATAACTGGAAGATATTTAACGTCTAGAATATTTCTTAATTAAAGTCAAAGTGGTTTTATAAACATTTAAAAAATATTTGAATGTTCAATTCTATTCAAAGTATTATTATAATAATAAATGTTCATCATTTCCGAAAACTCTCTTTTACATTTGCACTGTTTTTTTTCAACAATTTCGACATTGTCAAAGTCTATAATATGTTCCGTTTGCTAGGCAGAAAGGTCGTTAAATAGATTAAATAGATAAACTACAGTTAAAAAAATTATGAGAAATTACGTGCAAAGAAAAACAATGGTGCAATTTTGTTCATAAAAATTTTATTTACTTAACAATTTTAAGCAGTAGAATTAAAGCAGTAGAATTAAATTTTGTAACGGCTGCACAAATAATAATTCTGATTATTTTTACGTAGTATACATGGCACATCCGAGGGAATAGATAAAGCATTAATAATTACATCAGGATTGATTGAAATGCTACTTAATTGATATGAAAAAAAGTGTTTATCAAAACAAGATACAGTAACTTCGCAACTAAAAAAATAGATATTATTATTTATTAGGTAAATTTGAGATATCTGCGCGAAATCAGGCTCATCGTCGTCATATATGTTTGGTACAAAGATACTGTTGATAGAAAACTTTCTGCCATTGATGTCAAAAAACTTCACAGGTGTTACTTTTGATTTTATTTGAGGCAATGCGCTCTTAATATCATATTTATCGTTCTTTAAAAGTGGACCGTAAATTATTTTTTCTTTGATATCAGTATTTTCTCTCATGTGACAAAATATTAGTTTGTGTCGGATGGCAATACTCAATGGCGTATTTTTTTTACATTAGTTCGAAATGACGAATTCTTTCAGTTGTTTGTTTTTTCGTTCAAACATCATCCCCCAATAATGAACAGGAGGACCATTAGAGATTATAAGCCTTATATAATGTGAAAAAAATGTAATTTAGGACTTAATGTTTTAAATAATTCAATATAGTGACTAGTGAATGATTCTATTAAAAATTTTTATAGTAATTAAACTTTCAGTAATCAAACATATACAATTAATAATAACATTCTAGTACTATTTAAATGTTAATAAATGATATTAAATATTAAAACAGTTAAAAATAAATGATTAAATATAAATTTAGATAATATTGCTTTCTTTAATTTAAAACTAAATAAATATTAATATTACATGTGCAATAAATAAAATAGAACATAATAAAAAAATGGTTTGAAGGTTATTATAGGCATGTCCTATCCAATTATACCAATATATACGCAGCATCACGGTATTGCGCGCGCTCTCCGCTCTCCCCACCACAGGCGCTTTCTTGTTTGTCAAATGTCGGAGCTGCTGGAGTTCCGAATTGATATAACGTGAGCATCGACAAGTCGGCATTCAGTTAACGCCGAATCGGTGTTCAGCTAGAACCATTTCCGAGCTCTGCAAATACCGGAACGTCGGCATTACGGTAGAACCGTCGGAGCTACCGGAATACCGACTAGGTTTCCGTGTAATTACTTACTATCTATGATATCACAGCATAAGTTAAAATTTAATACAAAAATCAGTCTTAAAATGTTAAAATACGAACAAACAAGGTAAATCAAGGCGGTCAATATCTATCAGTCAATTGTATTTAAAATTTAAACGTTCACTCATTGCACACATAAATCCATTCGCGTTAATAAATACACTCACACAATTAAAAATGATGTATAGGGGACAAAACAAAATAAATTAACATAAAGAAAACCCATCTGTTTGTTCCCTGTGTGAAATATCACAGGCCTGGTCTCTCGATGACTAGGAATCGAGCTCGAGAAGGTGTTTAAGGACCGCCGATTTAAATCCGCGCAAAGATGGAAGGTTGCGCAGACTTATTGAAAGAGAGATCCAATAGCGCGGATCTCTCGCGCACACTGGACCTGGAAAGATTTCATACCAGATTCCGTGCACACACTTAGCACCGAGACTTCTTGTGCATATTTAATGAAAAATACCGCTAAATATCCCGGTTCATTAAGTCGAAGTATTTTATACATTAATGCATCTTAACCCATTAACGACCGAGAATCGTATTTTTTTTTCATCATTTTTAAGGCAAATTCTCATCATTAAAAAACGAGAATTTTCAAATGAAAAATATGGTCTCCCGTACTTTGCAGTGTGCTCTTTTAGAATCTGGGCTTGAAACTGCGATTTTCCACTAAAAAAAATATGGCCGCTTTTAAACAAAAAAAATACGAAAAATCGAAGACTTTTTTTTTTCATGATTTTTTTCTCATAGAAACGCCGAATGATCCCCTCTTTTTTTTCAACCATGAGTGCACTAAATAGTTATAGTTGAACGAAGAATTTTTTAAATTTGTAACAATTAATATTTTCACCCCCGAAATAGCGTTTTTCACCCCTTGAGCGGCGAGCAAAATTTCACGTTTCGCATAAAATAGAAAAAAAAATGGATCTTCACGAAAATTGGTATCCCGAGGTTTTTTAGCCCGCTGATTACGATTCTGCCCTCAAAATATGAAAATTCAAGATGGCGGATCCAATATGGCCGACCAAAAATCCAAAAACTTATTTGAATCGGGTGACATTGGGCACTCAAGGGTTCGGGTTTTTGAGGTCGCTGATATTGATTCAGCCCTCAGAAATCGAAAATTCACAATCGCGGATCAATTATGGTCGACGGAAATGCAAAAACTTATTCGTATTGGATAAATTTGGACACTTGGGAATTTTCGGAATCACAGATCACGATTCTACCGTTGAACTCATAAATTTAGTTCGTGTGACAAAATATGAAAAAATAAAGTTTTTTTCGATCATTTTTCAATAAGAAACTACTAGATTCAACCAGAAGAAATATGCACTTTGTCGCAACTGTTTTCTGATTTTGTTATTTCTATGTGAAAAATGAGATTTCATAACGCATGCCATTTCTATTCTGTAGCGATTTTTCGTCAAATTTATTAAATTTTCGTAAGCAAATTTATGATAGTAGCGATAAAGTCAAAATATGTATTCCTTCCAAACTTTTATAAAACTTTTTGAAGATTGAATCATAAATAAAATTGTCCTTTTCGAACTACAGTACTAAAACTTGATCATGTCGACGAAATGAGACTGAGATAGATGATGTGCGAAGATCGTTTTACGCTTTGAGGAGTTTCTTCCATAAAATATTTTTCGGAATGTTTCGTTCAAACGAAACGAGAAGTCTTCATGAGGAACATATGCAGTGAAGCATGAGCAGAACAGTGGAATCAATTATATAACCGTAATGAATCAAAATCAGTTTCGATTTTATCTACAGCCGCAGGAATTACCCCATTACGGCCATTAAAGAGGTACAATTCGATTGAAAAAGCCAAAATCGAGACATCGTTTCCCCAGGCATTCCACCTTTACAATCGATTCATGGGTAGGTTGATATTCATGATGGACACTGTAACAACGTGCTGCCGAGTATTCGACCGAAAAAATGGACATGGGTAGTTTTTATGAGGCTCATCCAGGCTGCCGTAGTAAATTCCGTAGTAATATTCAACGCAGCTGGGGCAGACAAGAAAAAAGTTGAAACTAAAGAATTTTCAATGTCGATAGCTAAGAGTTATATCCATCGTGGTAAAAAAAAAACGGGAAAAACATAGATCTATTTCACAGAAACCACAAAAACGATGCTCCAAATGTCCCATTAGAACAAGGTTTTTCTGTGAAAATTGTAATTTATATTTTTGCAAACAGTATTTGAAAAACAATCACGAGAATACCTAATTAGCGGTGAGAGGCAAGGGAACTCACTATAAACAAGCACCCCAAATAGTGAGAGGCAAGGGGACTTACTAAAAACAAGCACCCCAAATAGTGAGAGGCAAGGAGACCCACTAAAAACACGCACCCCAAAAGTGAGAGGCAAGGGGACTCACTATAATCAAGCACCCTAAAGGAGACATAATTTTATCACGTCCACGTCGTTGTCTTTGCGTTGCGCTAAGAGTAAAATAAAAACGTGAACGCGGAAGTAAATAGATTTTGATTCGTCATGTTGGCTCCGCTATTGTGAATTTTCAAATTCTGAGGGCAGAATCGAGATCAGCGACCCGATTCAAATAAGTTTTTGGATTTTTGGTCAGCCATATTCGATCCGCCATCTTGAATTTTAAAATTTTGAGGGCAGAATCGTAATCAGCGACCTGAAAAATCCCGGGATACCAAATTTCGTGAAGATCCGATTTTTTTTCTATTTTATGGAAACGTGAAATTTTGCTCGCCGCTCATGGGGTGCAAAACGCCATTTCGGGGGTGAAAATATTAATTGTTACAAATTTAAAAAATTCGTCGTTCAACTACAACTATTTAGTGTACTCATGGTTGAAAAAAAAGTGGGGGTTATTCGGCGTTTTCTATGAGAAAAAAAATCATGAAAAAAAATTGTCTGCGATTTTTCGTGTTTTTTTTTGTTTAAAAGCGGTTATTTTTTTTTAAGTGGAAAAATCGCAATTTCAACCCCAGATTCTGAAAGAGCACACTGCAAAGTACGGGAGACCATATTTTTTATTTGAAAATTCTCGTTTTTTAATGATGAGAATTTGCCTTAAACATGATAAAAAAAAATACGATTCTCGGTCGTTAATGGGTTAAGTCCTACAGTTACCACTCAAACTGTTGTACCGATCGGATATAAATAATTAGTAATAACTAGATCAATAGGTAAAATTATGCAAATCCCAAATACAGGTGCACTTCGTCTATTAATTACACAGGACCACAAATTTCAAACTGAATATACATGGACCTCATAAGTGGTTCTATATGTATTTTTCGTCGCTGCATCCAAATCCGGGGTTTGTTTGTCTCCATCACGTCAGGTTATTCAGTAATCCTAACCTAAAAGTGCAAAAACCGATTTTTCGCTCCATTTGGGGTTATGTTACATCGTGAATAATTTTTTTACAAAAGACGGGTTATGCCATCTTAAAGCATCGCCTTCACTCTTTAAAACCCATTTTTCAAATTTAAAAAACCTTTTTTTTAATCGAGATAGCGTTAATTGAAATTAAGTATTTTAGAGATTTCTTGGAAGCCTTAAAATAGAGTCAATTTTTTCATTAAGCAGATATTACAGGCAACATATTTTACACCCAAAAACCAGACCTTACTTTCCTAAAGGTTTTTTGTGGGCAGAATTTCAAAACCGACGTCAGAAATTGCGAGAAACACGTTTTTAGCTATATTCGAGGTTATATTACATCACGAAAAAATTTTTTTCTAAAAACGCATCAAACCTTCTAAAACTACCATTCTTACCCTTCCAAATGCTTCTTTCATAGGTTAACCTGTGGTTGATACAGCAGGTATTGTGCTCGTTCGTTAATCTATCGTCGGTATAGCGCTCGCACTCGTTAGATGTTAGCAGGTTATAACATACGGAGGTTGATACCCATAGTACAGTCAAACATCGCTGATATTGCACTTTTAGGTTAGGAAATCTCCGAAACCTGGTATTCTGGGATAATATTAAGGTTAGATTTTGGTTGAGTGACCCAAAAAAGGGTACATTACTTCTGCTTTCCGAACAACATTTTTATATTTCAGGACGGATGTATAGTAATGAGAACGCCGAAGTGCTGACCTTCATTTAATAATATCTCCGCGAAAAAAAAGGTTAATTGTATTTGAAAGAAGTATTTGGAAGGGTATGAGTGGTAGTTTTAGATGGTTTGATGCGTTTTTAGAAAAAAATTTTTTCGTGATGTAATATAACCTCGAATATAGCAAAAAACGTGTTTCTCATAATTTTAGGTTAGGATATCTCGAAAATGTGTCGTCATGGAGCAATTCTGACGTCGGTTTCAAATTCTACCCACAAAAAACCTTTAGGAAAGTAAGGTCTGGTTTTTGGATGTAAAATATGTTGCCCTGCAATATCTGATTAATGAAAAAATTGACTCTATTAAGTCTTCCAAGAAATTTCTAAAATACTAAACTTCAATTAACGCTATCTCGATAAAAAAAAGGTTTTTTCAATTACAAAAATGGGTTTTAAAGAGTGAGGGAGCTGCTTTGAGATGGCATAACCTGTCTTTTGTAAAAAAAATTTATTCACGATGTAACATAACGCCGAATAGAGCGAAAAATCGTGTTTTTTGCACTTTTAGGCTAGGATTACTGAATAACCTGACGTGATGGAGACAAACGTACCCCGGATTTGGATGCAGCGACGAAAAATACATATAGAACCACCTATGGGGTTCATGTATATTCAGTTTGAAATTTGTGGACCTGTGTTATCTATCTTCTAGCATAATTTCAAGGGAATATTTCAACGACACCTTCAAAAATTTCTGGACCGAAAAAATAAGTATTTGCACCAAAATGAGTACATTTTTTCGGTGCAGAAATTTTTAAGGGTGTACTTGAAATATTTACTTCAAACTTTGCCAGATGATAGATGATTCTTAGAGGTAGTGCACCTGTATTTGGAATATTTATAATTTCAAGAATTTATTTAGCTATATCGAATTATTGCATGTCCGGTTGGTAAGGCAGAAACTGTTTTATCGGTCGGATATGGATAGTTAATAATAACTAAACAAATACTTAAAATTATTCAAATCCCAAATACAGGTGCACTTAGTCTATTAATTATCTATCTTCTAGCAAAATTTCAAGTGAATATTTCAACGACACCTTCAAAAATTTCTGCGGAGGGTCCCTGAGGAGGAGCCGGAGCGGGGTCGAAACGTTGGGCATGCTTGGATGGTGGGGGGCGGTCAGATTGTTCTTTACTAACAAAAGTTTATTTCAGGGTTAAATATAAGTTTATTTCAGATTCTTCGGGGGTGATTGTAAACAAGGGCAATCTGATTGCCCATGAATATTGATTAGACTGTCAGACCGATAGAAAGATCTTTGTCAGTTTATATTAATTAGTTATATCGAATTACTGAATATTCGGTTGGTAAGGCAGAAACCGTTTTATCGGTCGGATATGGATAATTAATA
>UELU01081526.1:0-11205 GCA_900490025.1 Megastigmus dorsalis
GTGTGCGCTCGTGCGTGATTGCGTGCGTTCGTGCGTGCTTACGTTCGTGCATGATTGCATGCGTGCGTGATTTCGTGTGTGACTGTATGTGCGCGTTCGTGATTGCGCGTGCGTGCGTTCGTGCGTGATTCCATGCGTGCATCTGTGTGTACGCGTGCGTTCGTGCGTCATTGCGTGCGCGTTTGTGTGTGAGTGCGTGTGCGTTTGTGTGTGAGTGCGTGCGCTCGTTTGTGTGTGCGAGTATGTGCGTGGCACTAAGGCGTGTCAAAACATACCTGTCCTTGTCTGAGGCTAATGACCCCTGCTTCGAGGACAAGTTTGTGCGTGGCACCATGGCCCGTCAAAACAAACCTGTCCTCGTCAGAGGTTGATGACCCCTGTCTCAAGGTGAAGTTTGTTGTGACGGCCCATAGTGCCACTATAACTACTTACGTGTATAGATCCAAAGCTGAAAAATTCATTTCATTTATGTCATGAACATTAAATTTGAAGCGTGTTAACCATTCTTTTTTTTTGTTGAACCTTAACCAGTACTTTGAAAGCATCATGTAAAGCTGCTCTAAGAATATTTCTCACTTTACAATAGTAGATTTCTCCTGAATTCCTTGCCAAACCATGATACTTAAAACAAAGTCATCTATTTTCTCGTTGAATATTTTCAGGAAGTTGATAAAAAGGAAACGGTTTTTTAAATAAAAACAGTAGAGGTTCTGACTGATCGTAAAGTGATACTATTGCGAGATCTTTGAGTATATAGTCGGTGTCTGATTGCGGTTACGCTAACCGGGGAAGTCTCCAGTACTACCGAATATTCCGGTACAGGTTACCGGACTCTCTAGTAGCCTATACTGTATATTTGTCCAGTAGGATGAACCGGACCGATACAGTTGTTGTTACCTGAAAAGTAGGGTGTTCCGAATTCCAAAAATCGATCGTACCGCCCCCTATATCGATTTCTTTTGAAGAAAAAATATGTTTGAAATTTAGAATGACCCCGAATTCAAAGTTTAACCCGTGCCTATAGACACGACCTTGCGTTTTAAATGTATAATTCGTTCTCTAGGCCTGAAAATGTGCTCGGAATGAATCTAAAGAATCATTTCCTTTGTAAAATTTAACGTAGAATCGGAATATACATTCAGTTTTACAAATAAATAGGTACAAAACGTCGAAAAATTGATATTTCTTTGAAAAAACTCATATTTCCGCAAATTCTCCAAAATGTGTATGTCTTCTGTCTACCTGGAAACCTTCTGAGACATTTATTATATTTATTTTCCTGTTGAAAAAGCGCATTTTTAATTATGTTCTAAAATCTAAAAACTCCACACTCCCGAAATATGTACATACGAACGAACGAATGAACGAACGAACGAACGAACGAACGGACGAACGATCGAACGAATGAACGAACGAATAAATAAATAAATAAATAAATAAATAAATAAATAAATAAATAAATAATGATTCTTATTTGCTATTACTTTTATTCGCGATCCCAACTTAAACAGCTTCGTTTTCAGAAATAAAGTATTTTCGAAACCATGAATATGAAATTTTACATCTGTACAAGCAGCTGATTTCTTTAACAAATCTGTTGTAAATTCCGGCTTCTTGCTAGGATTAGTATGAATTGCGTATCCTTCTTAAAAAGAAATGTTATCGAAAAATTCGAGAAGATTTGAAAATTTACAGCCTCACAGGTATAACGCGAAGGTATAAAAATTGACAGCATTACAGGTTAGTAGCTACTAAATTTTTAAATCAATTGTTGTAAGCGGATTTCATTTGACTATTCTGGTTTTAGTGTATTCTCCAAAACGTTCGATAATTAATTAATTGATAAAATTAAATTATTATGAATAATCGTATTTGATTGTTGTTATACAAACGTTTTGAAGCTATATCAATGACTTCTTTAAAATAAAGGGTTTTCAAAAACATCCAATAAGGTATCTGTACGTAGTTTCTGGGAAGTCCTAGAAGACATATATATTCAAGAAGTATTTCTGCGACCATTAACAAGTGGGACCCATGATCTTCGGGAAATCGATTTTACTGAAACTTTGGGAAGTAGTTAGTACCTAAAGATGAAGTTTAGAAACAATTTTAGCGACCAATGGGCCCAACCTTTCAGGATAACCGCTATTCAAGCCAAATACGCGAAAATTCATACAGTTGTTTCATGCTTTACAGATTAACGACTAAATAAAATATAAAATATTTTCTAATTACAAATAAAAATTGATAACGGAATCTTTAATTTGAGAGGTTGTAAAAGTCAAAAGCTATACTCATCCGAAAGTTATGAGCGTTTTATAATTCGATACAATCTCGCACTTAAAACTCTTCATTATTTTTATACTAATTTAAAATGCAATATCGTGCCTAATTTTTAAACTCTCCTAAATTTTGAACGAATTTAGCTATTTAAGTATATAACATCTAAAATTGAAGGTCACATTCTTAATTTTCATTCTTAATTGAGAAACATTTTTTGTTTTCGTTTGTTGCCGAGTTGTAAAGCTGGAAGTAACTTAATAAATGATTAAGTATTTGGCTTAAGTAGCGATCATCTTGTAAAATTATGCCCATTGGTCGTAAATATTGGTTCTAAACTTTATTTTCAGGTACCAGGATCTACTTTCCAAAGTTTGAGAAAATCATTGGTTCCCACTGTCAGTCATAATCTTCATGACATATCTTGTGCTCACGTGATGAATAATTGTCACCATATATTTAACATCTTTTTCTAAGGTGGTATAGCTCCTAACAACGTATTCAGAGTTTCCATGCTGACATAAATAAAAAATGCAACTAAAAAGTTGATTATTAAATAAAAAGAAATAGTTTGTTAACCCTAAAGTCAAGCTACGTTGGAGCCACCAAATAATCACAATATTTATGGAGATTTTCTTAACATAATCCTTAGTAGAAGAAATTTTTTAATAGAAAGAGAAAATTATATTTTGATAAACAGGTTATAAATAACATGAAAAAGTGATAAAGAAAAATTGTTAGAAAAATTAACAAACTAAAGCAAGAAGCCGGTGGCTGTTAGGGACTTGCGGATAAGAATGAGAAAGTCTGGAATGGTTAAATTGTTGGTTATTGGGTGTTCTCTTATAAGAGTAAGTTATTTTTTATGCGTATACATAAACAGAAATATTGGCCTAATTACAAGTTAATTTAATTAATGTATTGACTTGAAAGGGTGTAGTAATAATTGATTTAGGAGTTCTTTTGTCATAAAATGGTTTTTTACAAGGAAATCACTTCTTGCACCATTCTGAGACTTTATCAACTATATTTCAGGACATATAACACTACTTTAAGGACTGTTCGTTTAACATTAGCTGTGATCGAACCCTTTGAAAGCTGATTTTAATGAAAATAGAATGAAAATTTCCAAACCTTATTGGATGTTTTTTGAAAACACTTTATTTTGAAGAAGTCATTGATACAGTTTCGAAACCTTAGCATAACAACAATCAAATACGATTCTTTATAATAATTTAATTTGATCAAATGATTAATTATCGAATGTATTGGAGAATACACTAAAATCTGAATAGTCAAATGAAATCCAATTTCAATTTAGCTGCTACTAAACTGTAATACTGTCAATTTTTATACCTTCGCGTTACGCCTGTAAAGCTGTAAATTTTCAAATCTTCTCGAATTTTTCGAAAACACTTTTTTTTCGGAAGGATACGCAATTCATACTAAACCTTACAAGAAGCCGTAATTTACGACAGATTTGTTAAAGAAATTAGTTGCTTGTACGATTGTAAAATTTCATATTTATGGTTTCGAAAATACTTTATTTCTGAAAACAGAGCTGTTTAAATTGGGATCGCGAATAAAAGTAATAGTAAATAAGAATCATTATTTATTTGTTTGTTTGTTTGTTTGTTTTTTTGTTTGTTTATTTATTTTTTAAGCAAGACATGCTTTTTATATTGTAGCTTACAATTATCCGATGTTTGCCTGTACAATAGTGAATATTCTATTTTTTTGAAAATACAATTATCTGCGAGTCACATTACATACATAGCTGTAAATACATGTATAGCTGGAAATTTTCATACCTATGTTTCTGAAAATACTTTATTCAAAAAGTGCATTGGCTAAACTTGCAATCCTGAGAATAGCCCCTGTCGAATAAGGTTATTTGATTTAAAGTTTTAATTTGTAGGATAGTTATAACTTTTCAATAAAATTTAAAAGTGACTTATTTCAGTAACTAAATTTAAAAGTAAGTGGCGGCTCTCTACTCGGTTTCAAGAAGGGCGTGCAGCTTACATTACAGCAAGAGAGCCACATGAAGTTGACAATTTCTATACCTTTTTGAATGTTTTCGAAAATATTTCAATATCGGAACGGGATTAATGGTAAATTTTGATACTAGTACGATAAAGTAATCTAACTCGCTCGTGTGCAAACGCTCATACAAGGGTGGAGTCTATTTCTCACTCATATATCCAACCATGTTTTATGATACAACTTGTGAGAAGCTCAATTGAACGCATTCGTCTTTTTTGATTTTATAAGATTATTATTATATAAAATTATTATATTAATTTAATTTTTAATATTCAGCTGTTATACACGTGCGAAGCTACTCTCTACCAGAGATAGAACAATCAATTAGAATTATCAAATCATTATACTTTCGTAGATTCTTCAATTACACAGCCACACAAAAAAAATGTTCTGACCTGGGGAAGAGACCTACATATCCCATAGTATTTAGACCCGCCGAATCCGAATTCGGTTACTGTTTGACCTCGTCACGTCAGGATCAAGGTCATTTGAAGGTCAAATTGACAAAAAGCCGTCCAAGCGGAGAAAAATATTATATCTATAGGTTTTTGGGGTCGCTGAATTCGAATCCGATGTTTGTTTGATCCCATAACCTCAGGGTCAAGGTCATTTCAAGGTCAAATTCAAGGAGTAATTCGAGCAGTAAACGAATTGCTTATCAGTATTTTAGTTAATCTAATCTTTAATTTTTCTTAATTTTTTTCTTCTTAGTCTGTAATTTTACTTAATTGAATTTACAGTATTTTTTCTTTTTTTTCGTAAGTATTACTTAATCTCCTGATTAATTACATAGTAAATTTAATATTAAACAAGCTACTATTCATCGGTCGCTAACGCTCCCGCGGAAGAATGTACTTATTTTAATTATTTTTTCTTAGAAAAGATGTGCAATCTTTATTATACTTCGTTAATTGTAAAAAGTCGGTAAAAATAGTGAAGCTATGTGGGTTTAGTACATTAATAGCGATAAGAAAAATTATTTAATTATAGTATTTAGGGTAAGATTTGTTATATTTAAAACCTTTATTTATAATTAAATTATTTTATTTTTTACAAATTACATTTAGACATGATAGTTGGGAATTTTTTAAATCGTAAGGGTGGGGAATATATATTTTTAAATTTTGCTGTTTTATTATTTACAATATTATTACAAGTAAATAATTTTTTTGCAGCATAGATATATATACAATAGACTTAGCATAAGAGTAAATTGACTTAATATTTTAATTTAAGAAATTAATATAAAGTTTATTATAATATAAAATGTGCAGAACACATAATATATATTTTATTTTAAAATTTCGTTAATATATGTTATTAAATATTTGTTTTTATTTACAGAACACTATTAATTCATCTAATTTGAAGTAAATTATAAGAAATGGATTTTTTACAGTTTAATAATTTTTATAAAAACATTACATAAAAACAGAAATTTCATTTGAATTGATTATTCAATTATTTTTAAAGTATAACTCGTTAAAAAGATAGTTAAAGTCAGTCTTAATTAATTACACATTTAATTGAGTCATTGTATAAAATTGGTTATAATTGTATAATAAACGAAAATTCCTCAATCCCCAATTTTAAACGTTGTTCGCCTGCAGCGCTAGCTTCTGTTACCGCAGATATAAAAATTTTAAGTAATAAAAAAAATTTTTATCGGGTCAGCACAAGTACATATACATATAGTAAATGTTTGCAGAAATACCCTTCCAATTATGAATTATACCTATATTTTAAGGTATATATTCTAGTGATATTCCGTGTGTATTATTAATCTAAAATTTGTTATTAATATGTCAAGTAATTTTTAAAGTAGACATACATAATTAAGACATTAATTATGTTTCTAATATTTGTATAAATAGTGTACTGATATATAATATTTATATATAGTATATATATATAGAAAATTATTTGTATCGCAAACGGATTATGTTTAATATTCAAATGTAAAACTATTAAAACAATGCACGCCCCCTTCTGTGCGTAATTATAATAATGGTGTATTGATGTTCTATGGTGTATTATTTTATGGTATTTAAATTTTTTATGATGCTTTCATTTTTACGGTATTTTTATTTTTTCTGGAGCTTTCATTTTCTACGGTGTTTTTATTTTTATGGTGTTTACATTTTTATTGAGTTTGAAGCCATACAGCTCGAATAAAGACAGGATTCGAACCCTGGAATTCGTGATTCGAACCCGGCGAAAGTCGAATTCTTGCTCGAGCAGATCAGGAGAGGTGCACTAGAGTAAAACCTAGTGCACTGAGTAAGATTCGAACTCGAGAAGTCGAGATTGGAACGCCAGATAGTGAGTGATTTTGGAAGTCCAGCGTCAAATCTCAAGGAAAATGGCAGATACGACGCTGAAGGCACTAGAGGGCTGGTGCTATGGGACAGAAGAGGAAGAACTGGAGGAAGCGCTAATGGAATTGCAGCTTAACCACCAGGGTCTTCCCTTCGAAAAGAAGAACAGGCTGTAGAAATAGCTGTTGGGGAATTACTCAGCAGCCTATTTTGAGCCATCTGGAGAATCAGATGAGCTCAAAGAGAAAATGAAGCGTGAAGAGCTGCGAAAAGCCTATATCGAAGGAAAGGCTTTCGAAGTGACTGGATCCACGATCTACAACGAGAGCGAAAATCTCGAGGGGTCACACCCTTGCCAGATGCTGCTGGTGGATCCAGTGGTTAGAGCGAGCGACGACGAGCGTCTGGAGCAGCTCTACAGGCGGAACCCACCGCAGCCGGAGAAGGAGCTTCAGCAGGAGGGCTCAATTACGGAGCAAGTCCCAGTCGGGCAGATGGAAAAGCCGACTAGGGATAGCGACACCAGTAGCGTGACGTATGGGTCCGCTACAGGTGACGAGCGAAGCGCAGCTGGACCTGATGCACCGTAATATGCTGCCGAAATTGCAGTGTATGGTCCGGTGTGCAGAAGCTCGTAAGGTGGAGTCACTGCTGGAGTTGGCAAGAGAGGCTGAGCTCATCAGCACAGTCGGTGTAGGTTTTAGACCTCCTCTATCGCCACAGAACACGGTGATACCGGAGGTGGCGTATAAGAAGCCACAGAAGCTCCCAAAGGCCAAACCAGTAGTCTCAAGTGTTGAGACGAAAGTGGCCGCGGTCAGCCAAGGTCCATCGGAGACCACGGCATTTGCTGAGCTGCTCAGAGAGGTCAAGACACTGACCGAGCAGCTCAAGCATCGAGCGCGGAGCAAGCCTCCCGAAACGATCAAAAAGCGACAGGGCTACAGGAAGCCCATCGGACGGTCTAGCTCTCCTGTAACTAAAGATACAAAAGGGGAGCAAGGTCAACATCCCGGTGCGGCGAGTTCTCGGCATCTACGGTATCAGATGAAATGCTACACGTGTGACAAGCCAGGGATCTGGCTAGAGATTGCCGAAGCCATCTGGCAAGAAACGGGAACAGGAGCGCGCAGTAAATGTCGCTGCGTCTTCTACGATCCCGCCAAAGACCTCTAAGTCGACCAGAGAAGTCGACAGAAGTTGTTCAGAAGTAATAAAGACTTCTGAGCAACGCGCGGGGTCGTCAGCGCCATGTTCGAATTCGGACGAAAGCGAAGATCGATGGTGGCTGCAAGTCAACATCGGCGGCTTTAAGATTCGAGCAGTGTTCGATCCGGGAGCAGCACGCACTGTAATGGGATCTGTGGGATTACAGATCGCCAGTCCGTGCGGTCGAGATCTTCGACCCAGCTATGGCAGAGGTGCGAGAATGGCAAACGGTCATTACTCCGCCCTAGTAGGATATGTGAGTCTACCGTTCGAGATCGCGGGAATCCAAAAGGACGTGACAGTGGCTATCCTACCAGAGTTAGATGCAGACTGTTACGTCGGAGTAAACTTCACCAAGTTGTTCAAAGCGGTATTGGATCCTTGCAAGAACAAGCTGCTCTTCAAAGATGAGAACAAGTATGTGGATCTCGAGCTAGCTGGACTCAGCGAGAGCAGAGTCACACCTGTGTCTGCCATTGGGCTCGCTGACGTAGGTTCAGCTGAGCGAGAGCAACTGAAACATTTGCTGGATCGTACAATTAGGCCGCCGGAGCATATCCTCAGATGTATTACGCTCGCTGAGCATGAAATTGAGGTACACACTGCGCGGCCAATCAAACAGAAGTATTATCCTGTCTCGAAAAAGATCGAGGAGGAAATGCATCGGCAGGTGAAAGAATTACTCGAGACTGGAGTAATCGAACCGTCTGACAGCGATTGGTCAAGCCCTGGCGTGATGGTCAAAAAGAGTAGCGGCAAATATAGGATGTGCATCGACTTTCGCAAGGTCAATGCAGTGTCAAATAAAGATGCAGATCCACTACCGTTCATGGATCAGATTTTACGCAAGCTGCAGTCAGCCAGATGTATCTCTACGCTTGACTTGAGCAGTGCGTATCATCAGATTCCATTGAAGCCTGAATCGAAGCCCATAACAGCGTTTACATTACCTGGTATGGGCCTCTTTCAATATAACCGGCTATCTTTTGGGTTATGCCAAGCTGGAGCCACATTCCAACGACTGATAGATAAAGTCATTGGATCGGAGCTCGAGCCATATGCGTATAGCTACTTGGATGACATCATCATCGTAACGGAAACGTTTGATGAGCATCTAAGGAGTTTTCTAGGGATGGCATCGTGGTATCGGAAATTTTTGAAAAATTTTGCCACGATCGCCGAGCCGCTCACTCAGCTTACGAAGAAGGCGAAGAAGTATGAGTGGCTCGAAGAGCAGTAATCGGCTTTTGACTGCATAAAAGCTTTGATTGCAACTGCTCCCGTGCTACAGCGACCACACACTGATGTGCGGTTTGTAGTTCAAACTGATGCTAGTGATACTGGATTGGGCGCTGTCCTTCTCCAGATGATTGACGGAGAAGAAAGAGTGCACGAGTACGCCAGTCGAACTCTAGCTCAGAATGTCTCGCTGTAGTATGGGCCATTCGGAAATTCAGACCATACATTGAAGGGTATGAATTCAAGGTGGTCACTGATCACAGCAGTTTGCGTTGGTTGTGCAGTCTGCACAACCCAACAGGCAGGTTAGCTCGATGGGCCTTGGAGCCACAACTATACAGTGGAGCATCGCAAAGGCGCTCTCAACAACGTACTAGATGCTTTGTCCCGCATGTACGAGAGCGCCGAACCCGATATTTGTGCAATATCTTGCGGTGACAACATTCAAGATGAGTGGTATCTTCACTGGGTACAGAAGGTTGAGGAAGATCCCACCAATAACCCGAGTTATAAGGTTATAGGTGGCCAATTGTATCTCTACCAACCGAATGAATCGCTGATGGACACGATCGGCGATGATGAAGCCTGGAAGCTCATTGTGCCTAAGGACAAGCGAACAGCAGTGCTTCACGAAGGGCATGACGAGCCAACTGCGAGTCATCTCGGAAGAGATAAGACTTATTCCCGGATAGTCAATTTATATTATTGGCCGGGCATGTATAAGGACGTGGAAGCCTATGTTCGAAGACGCACTGTATGTCAGCAGTGTAAAGTCGAGCAACAGGCTACAGCAGGGCTAATGCGGCGAAGGAATGTCACTAGATCATGGCAAGTGGTTGCAGGTGACATCATGGGCCCTTTGCCCAAATCTGTAAAAATATTCGAGTATATCTTGGTCTTTCAGGATTTATTCACGCGATGGGTCGACATCTTTCAGATAATGGCACGGAGTTTAAGAACTGTGCCGTTGATAGCTTTCTCGTAGAGAGAGGTGTGCACCATACCACGGTGCCACCATATCATCTGCAGGCAAACCCAGTGAAACGAGTTAATCGTTCACTGAAGACGATGCTCATGGCATTTATCGAAGAGAGCCATCAAACATGGGACGATAATTTGCCCGAGCTCGTGTTTGCATTTAACACGGCTGTGCATAGATCGGTAGGAGCCACCCACAAGCACGAAAGCTTCCCAGCGAAAGTTTCAAGGAATATCACACTGGAAGGATCCCGTAACCTTTCTACAATGTAAATAAAAGTTTCTGTAAGAACAAATAAAAAAGAAATTTTTAGAAACTTCAACAAAAGAAGACAGAATTCAGTTACGTACTCTAGCCCCTCAATTTTGGAGTCGTAATGATTTAATAAAACAGTTCGGCTGCAGTGATTGGGAAGCTCGAAAAGCAAAAGAATTAGTAGGTCAAAGCGGAATTTTCTCAAGACCTGAGAAAAAAAAGGCAAAGTAATTTCAATGGATAAATGGATAAATGTCTTACATTGCATGCTTTCTGGTAAGCTTCCCATAAGCTTTATGGAATATAGCAAATAAGATTTCAGATGTACGATCGTGAAACTTTCCATGAAACCTTACAGAAAGCTTGCGGTAACCTTACACGAAATGTTTCTAAGAGCCATACTGCAATCTTTCATGAAAGCAATTAAGAAAGGTTGCAGTAAGCTTTATGTAAGCTTCAACTTTTAAATCAAATTTCAAGCTTACGCGAAGCTTCCATAATAGCTTCCAGAATCCTTCCAAGAAATCTTCCATGAAATATTATCACAATCTTTCACGGAAAGTTACAGCAAGTATTATTTGAAAATTTTTGAAATATGTTTTAAAACGCTTGCCTCAAGTTAGCCATGAAATCTTTCGACAACCTTCCAATGCAAGCATTCACGTAAGCTTCCCGTAAGCTTTACGGAATATAGCACGTAAGATTCCAGATATGCGAACGCGAAACTTTCCATGAAACCTTGCAGAAAGCTTGCGAAAACCTTACATAAAAGGTTTCTAAAAGTCATACTGCAATCTTTCATGAAAGCAATTAAGAAAGGTTGCAGTAAGCTTTTTGAAAGTTTGAACGTTCGAAAGATATGTCAAGTTAACATGAAGC
>UELU01081542.1:0-22448 GCA_900490025.1 Megastigmus dorsalis
GTACATCAAATCAAGTGTTGATATAATGCGATTCCAATTATTGATAAAAAAAAATATCTCGCAATATTTTTTACAGTATTAAGGGGATTTTTACAGAAACACTCACATAACACATCACGCAAATTAATATAATGTAGAAGACATGTAAATTTTGTTCTTTCAGACTCTTACTTCTATTAACTAATGCTTCGTCTGCGTCGGCTTCCATAGCCTTCGAACTACCTGCAAAATTCTTGCGGCAATCGTGTTCTTGGGAGGAATGTCCTACATCACATTTAGCACATTTACGATTGCGTTTTGTATAATCCAAAATTTTTCCGGTTAGAAAACCTATAATGGTTCCATAGCCATTTAGGCTATCATAGAATTTGCCATTTCCCCTCTTACTCCAACCCATGTCATAGGAAACTATTAAATTAACCATATTTGTAATAGTTTCATCAAATGACTTATGAGAATCGTCGGTCGCATTTCCAGTTTCAATATTTAGTGTGGAACGAAGAACTTGAACATTAGGGTACAAATTCTTCGCAATATCTGGAGGCCTATTAGATAAAAAGAATATTCTTCGTTAAAATAAGTAGTTTATTGCCTTAAAAAATTTTATTTTTTATTTCGTTAGTATAAATTCATTAGAGTGGACATGTATAATTACAAATAAGTAGTAAATATATAATAATAGTGATTTACTTATTGTGATTATATTTACTATGAATATAGATATAAAAAAATGTAGAATAGATTAAATATTTTACAAGTGAATTAAAGTATAAAATAGAATAATGCATTTGGGACGTGCATTTTTCAATTATTACACTCAGAAAAAAATGTATAGAACCATGTAAGGGTTTGCACAGTTGTTTTGCACAGAAAAAAATTTTTACAAATGATTAATAAAAAGCAGAGTGAATAATTTGTTGAGAATGATTACCATATTTCTGGTAACATTAACTATTTTTTTACTTACAAAAGATCACAAAGCTTTTCTGCATTTTCTATAACTAAAAGCTTTTCTTCTTGGGCTGCTCGTCTGCAACTGTCCTGAGCAGCTTCTTCAATTGCAAGCCCCGCCTCTTTTTCATATTTCTTGTATACTTTTTCTGTCATCATAGAGATATCCATACACGAGAATAACTTTTTTAAAGATGTAAAACTCTGTCCTGAATGCACCGTACCTGCAATTGTTCAGTATATATTAAAGAAAGCTGTCAATACTAAAAAAGTATACAAACTATATTCTTCAATATACTTTAATGTGGATACGAAACATTGAACATAATTAAACAAGCTTATACAATAACTGTTGCAAAATACAATAAAATATACAAATATGTAAATATAAGTACTTTAAGGTAAGGTTGTAACTATTAAATGTGATTGTAAAAGGGATTTTAATCCCATATATTTCATAAAATAAAATAGTGTACTCACCAAGTACAGCTGATGTATTTACATCGGAATAATTCATCAATTCCAAAACCTAGACGACGATTTCAAACCCAATGAGTCTTCCTTGAAATATGGATTAGGACTGTTGCACTGCACGATAAAATGTTTTGAACACTTACTGCATTTATCTTATAAAAGAGATTTGATCTTATGGGATGTTCCGAAAGATAAGAAAGGTATAACGCGTCACATTTTTCAAAAAATCTCATACTTTCATATATTTATATACTTGAACATATAAATCAATGGGAGAATTCCTGAAGTCGAAATGTACGTATTAATATATTACAGAAAAAACTCGTATATGTTAGTAGATTATTTTACCGCCATTCGCTTTAAGTAAAATATTTGACTTCTTATTCAAGTATGAAGCCTTGTATAGACGATCTGTTAATATAGCTGTATATTCATAATAATAAAAACCACACGTGTTCCTCTTAAGGTACAGATTTGCAATCTTATTTATTCTAATGGAAGTACAAACTCTTATTATAAGTGTTATATCTAATTTAATAAATTATAATAATGCCACTGTGTACAAGTTTACGATTTATTTAATCAATAATTTACTGTATGGTTTATTTAATCTACAATTTATGAGGTATTTAAATTGCAACTAGAGAAGTGGAGTTATTAAGTGCACAAGCATACAGCGTATTTAATCAATAACTTAAGAGGTATTTAAATTTTAACTCAAGAGAGTGGAGTTATTAAGTATAAAAGCTTACGGTTTATTTAATTAATAATTTCAAATTGCAACTAGAGAAAGTGGGGTTATTAAGTATATAATCTTACGGTTTATTCAATTAATAATTTCTATGGTATTTAAATTTTAGGTCGAGAGCGTGGGGTTATGTGCACAAGATTATGGTTTATATATTTAACTAGAGTTTGAACAGCGCGCATTTCGCGCCCTAACCTACAAGACGTTTAGACTTCCTGACTTAGATGCATGAGTACTACATGAGCCAATCACGTAAGATTTATCTTGGCTTCAAAACATGCGGTCATGACTTTTTTATGTAAGGATAATTGACTAGGTATTTAACTTGCAACTAGAGAAAGTGGGGTTATTAAGTGTACAAGCTTACGGTATATTTAATCATTAATTTACTAGGTATTTAAATTACAAATAGAGAAAGTGGCGTCATTAAGTGTACAAGCTTACTGTACGGTTTATTTAATCAATAATTTATGAGATATTTAAATTGCAACTAGAGAAAGTGGGGTTATTAAGTGTGTAAGCTTACGGTTTATTCAATGAATAATTAATGTAGTATTTAATTTTTAAGTCTAGAGCGTGGGGTTATTATGTGTACGAACCTACGGTTTATATATTCAATATTTTACGAGGTATTTAAATTGAAGCTAGAGAGAGTGGGGATATTAATTATACAAGCTTATTTAATAATTAATTTCTATTATAGGACATTAAATATGAAAAATGTACCTAATGATAGCGCATAACTAAGATTTGACGTTATGTTTTCAATTAATATAAATTGTATTATCTGATTTATCTGTCTATAATCTATGAAAAATTAATTTATATATTCGCTATACAGCGTTAAATCTATGAGTATTGGTTTACTGAAAGAATACAAACGAGGATACGTTATTTAGGTTATGTTCTTAACCAAATAAACTTGCTCAATCATATTCAGTAATGCGTAATGTGCGAAAAAAGAATAGAGAATAAAATAAATTCACTTCTATCAGGAGTAAGAATAATTCACTTGATGATGACACGTAGATTGAGTTTAGAAGGTTCTAAGGTTCATTTTATATTTTAAAAATCATTTATTGGCATGGCAATAGCATGAATTTTAGTACACTTAAGCATTGTAAGCCATTAAATATGAAAAAATGTAATTAATGATCATTAGTGCATAACTAAGATTTGAGGTTATGTTTTTAATTAATATAAATTGTATTATCTGATTTAGCTGTCTATAATCTATGAAAAATTAATTTAAATATTCATTATACAGCGTTAAATCTATGAGTATTGGTTTACTGACAGAATACAAACGAGGATATGTTATTTAGGTTATGTTCTTAACCAAATAAACTTGCTCAATCATACTCAGTAATGCGTAATGTGCGAAAAAAGAATAGAGAATAAAATAAATTCCCTTCTATCAGGAGTAAGAATAATTCTCATGATGATGACACCTAGATTGAGGTTAGAAGGTTCTAAGGTTCATTTTATATTTTAAAAATCATTTATTGGCATGTCAATAGGATGAATTTTAGTACACTTATGCATTGTAATCCATTAAATATGAAAAAATGTAAATAATGATCATTAGTGCATAACTAAGATTTGAGGTTATGTGTTTAGTGAATATAAATTGTGTTTTCTGATTCAGCGGTCCCTAATCTATGAAAAATGACTTAAAACATTTACTACGTAGCTTTAAGTCGTGTACTGCAATCAAGTACAGAAGTTTTATCCAAAAATTGACACAAATTTTTTCGAGGTTATACGGTTATAATAAATCTTACTCCACAGTTTTCCTATATTCTGCAACCCTTAATCTTGAAGTTGCAAAAAAATTCATTGTATTAGCATGTTTCTATCGCAAGTTCTACGATTATGAAAAAAAAAAGGTAGTTTTGCCCACTGTGTGGCGGCACTGGTATCGTGTCAAGTCCGGGTCGAATATTTATAATATAGGGTTCTCCCACTTCTGTCTTTATCTCGTCTAATGGGGATTTGGCTCTAAATCTCATATGTGTCGGATCTGTGAGTCTACTGTCCAGCACGTCATATGAGTTAGAGAAATCTGTGTTCTATGCCATTGAGTTTCTGTGAGTTACCATGTCTTTCTTTGACTGACGCGCGAAACGCGAAAAAATGCTGCGTTTCGAAATAATTTTGAAAGCAGTGGTTATCGTACGTTAATGCGATAATACAATAAAATATTTTGCTGATTTCAATCCCTTGTTACCATCAAATGTCGACTCAAGCGTTTTGAGTTACGCGAGTATTTTATTAATGTCAATAAGTATTGAATAATCCCAAAATATCTAGCAATATACTCGGTATAGATTTAAATCTAGTTTCTGCGTGAGTTCGAAATTGCCTAATAATTCCTTTAATTAAAAATTTGATAAATATATTTATTTAATAATAAATATAAATAAGGGAGACAGAATCCTTATTTATTCTTTATAGATTCTATAATTATTTTTAACGTAAATATGTGTGACGGAGTCGCGAATTCAATTGAGTTACCTTTCCGTTCGTGAAAATGTACCCACTATAAAAGGGACAAAATAATATTATATAGTGATAATATATAATTCACTTACCTTAATAGGACCAAGACGATCAGCAGCCAGAATCCGGCGATCCTTGACATCCTCTCAGATAATTGGCCCTTGGACTGAATGGTCTTCCTTCAGTGAATAATTACCGCGATACACGAACGCGAATTCTAACCTTGTCGCTCACTGGCGATAACCCCACACCTAACAATAAATTTCTTATGTTACATCCGGAAGGGACGTAAAATAATATTATGTTATTTAAATTATATATCGATACGTATATATATAATTTAAGTGGTTCCAGTTACCGTCTCAATTGGATAACTTTAGTATCCAATTGTTTACCGTGAGATCGGGTTAGAATTTATGAGTCGGATTCTTTTATGGTTTAAACGTTATTCATTTATTAAATACTACCCGAAAAAGATCGCGCATACTTTACGTGTCTATCTACTCGAGGAACTCTGACTGGGATCGGCTCAATCGGCTCGACCTGTCTCTAATTGAAGCTCAAAAATTGGCTGACTAATGTGTCTCTCTGGATCAGGAAGGTTACCTCGGTTCTTGCAGAAAACCCAGAGAGGTGGTAAAGATAAGTGTGTCAGGAATCCGTCGAGTAATGGCAGATCAGAGCGTGAAGCAATCAGCTGCGCATAGTAGCTGAGCTGAACGCCTGACGCGCGAAAAATATGGTATTTAGGTGTGTGTGGACGACCTTCGAAGAATGCGATCTCTGTACTTTTGCGTATAGCCAAAGTTAAAGAGATGTTTCGACAGAGATCGGTATGCGAGAATGAAATGTAGAAATGAATATACGTTTCGGGACATAACGGTGGAGTGTACCTGCAATATTATTTCACAATATTCAATCCGGTATCAGGGCGAAATCAAATAATATACTCTAAATATTCGTACAGTGTCAAATAATATTAACGTAATGTTGCTGCAATATTATTTTACAATATACCATCAGCTTCTAGGGAAAATCATGTGATATAGTCAGAATATTTAGGCAGTATTTAATAATATTGGTGGAGTATACCTGCAATATTATTTCACAATATTCAATCCGATATCGGAGCGAAATCGTATAATATAGTCTAAATATTCAGACAGTGGCTAATAATATTGAAGGAATGTTGCTGCAATATTATTGTACAATATTAGATCAGCTTCTAGGGAAAATCATGTTATATAGCCAGAATATTTAGGCAGTATTTAATAATATTGGTGGAGTGTTCCTGCAATATTATTTCACAATATTCAGTCTGGTATCAGGGGGAAATCATATAATATAGGCAAAATATTCAGACAGCATCTAATAATATTGAAGGAATGTTGATGCAATATTATTTTACAATATTAGATCAGCTTCTAGAGAAAATTCTGTGATATAGTCAGAATATTTAGGCAGTAGTTAATAATATTGGTGGAGTACAGCTGCAATACTATTTAACAATATTCAATCCGGTATCAGGGCGAAATCGTATAATATAGTCTAAATATTCAAACAGTGTCTAATAATATTGAAAAGTTGTTGCCGAAATATTATTTGACAATATTGGGTCCGGCTCTTAGGAAAAATAATATTTATATTGTCTGAATATTTACTCAGTGTAAAATAATTTTTTAAGGAATGCTGCTACAATGTTATTTATCAATATTCAAACCAGTAATAGTGAAAAGTAATATAGTATACCCAAAACATGTATATAGTAACTCACAATATTGGAAGAATATTGCTACAATATTGAATAGGTTACAAAAACAATTCTATAGAAAATGAATGTTGCGAAATAATGGAAAAACGGCATCCATATAGTCGAGCAATATTGTAGCGTAGTTTTAAAAATTTCTGTAATATTGCTGCAATATTAACGAGTCTTGCTAATCTCTTGAAACAATATTGTTACAATATATACAATATCTACAATATGGATTCATTATTACAGAAGTCTGATTCCAGCTTCTCTTTCGTTCTGTCTTATAAGGTCGGGCATTCACATTGGATATGTGACCATATCTCCTTTATGTCACCGCACCATCTGCATGTTGGATTGTCACAAAGTCCCATCTTATGGAGGTGATCTCTTAGATGGCAGTGACCAGTGACACTTTGTGTGAGCTCTGCTAAGACCCCGCACCTGCTGAGACCAGTCGAGCCTGACGTTGGGAACGATTAGAGTCTTCGCCTGTCTGCACCCTTTTGTTCTGCACCATTCCATGGTGTGTTGTTTGTTTACCCATCCAGAAACAACTTCGTTGAAGAAGGCTTCATAGACTACTATCGCTGGTTCTGGACCAATCAAGGCTTCTTTTGCTCCAAGTTTGGCCAGTCCGTCCGCCATTACGTTACCTTTGATTCCTGAGTGCCCTGGAACCGAGTAGAGAGTGAGTTGCACCTTTTCTGCCAGGGCGTTCAGTGTCGAGATGCATTCCCACACCAGCATAGGTGACACCTTTATGCGTCCTAGCAAAACTAGAGCCACCTTGCTGTCGGTATATATGGTGTCACGGTCCTGCTTTTTGTCTTCTAGTGCTGCTTGCGCACAGCGTATTATTACCATTATTTCTGTCTATAGGATAGAGCTGTACGCTCCCAATGGCATTACAACACCCTTCGCTGGGCGTCTCCTCTTTCAAGGCTCCATCTGTGAACCAAGACTCGCCGGTAGTCGAAGCAGGGGTCCTGTTTTCATGCCATTCTTCTCTGGATGTTATACTGTTCCGGTACTTCTTGTCAAAGATGTATCGGACTGGCATCTTATCAGATCTCATGCCCCATACTGGGTGAGTTTCTTCGTTGAGTGGGTAACCTTGCATGTTTACCTGTTTGTTTACATCCATCACAGACCATAAGTTATCGAGATGCGTTACAGGTTGTCGCCTTAATCATAATGGTTCCACCCCCGCAAGTACTCCCAGAGCCATCGTGGGTGCCGTTTTTATAGCCCCCGTTGCGGCCCTAAGAATCAGTCCACGGAGGTGTTCCAGTTTAATCTGTGTGGTTATGAGTTCCGTTCTTCTCCACCATACCACCGACACGTAGGTCATCCTGGATTTAAGTATGGCGTTAAAGATCCATAGAATCGTTTTGGAACTGAGACCCCAGTTCGCACCTATCGCTCGTTTGCAAAGCCAGAACGCGGCGTTGAACTATCGGCTCTATTCCTCCAACTGTGGATTCCATAGCAGTTTGCTGTACAGGATATCCCCCAGATATTTGGCCCGGTCTTTCAGTGAGAATTCCTAAGCTTCCATGATTAGATTCCTTATTGGCTCAACTTTATACCTCCTGATAAAAACGACCAATTCGTCCTATTTGGATTTATACAGAATCCTTTATCTCTAGACCACTTACGTAAAGAGTTAAGTGCGGTTTCCGTGAGATCCAGAAGTGTGTTCAAGAATTTTCTTCTGAATATTATAAGTATATCGTGAGCGTAGCCGATCACTCGGCATCCTAGTTGAGCAACACTCTCAATCTCACTCCCCCGTCTACTACGATGTTCCAGCACATTGAGGATAATACTCCCCCCTGCGGGCAACCTCTTTCGACGGTGCCTGTTAGGGAAACGTCACCTTTTGTGATCGCTGCGCATATGCTTTCAGTGGTAGCGTTATTAAAGGCTCCCTCGATATCAATGGATGCGCCCACCGCATATCCACCTTCTTCTAGTTGCTCCTCGATTATGGACAGCGACCTTCCCTGTACGCGCTTTGGTCTCTCCATAGAGATTGGTTTGTGAGTATTTTGTCCTTGACAAAGCGATCTACTTGCCTTTCAAGCGTTTTTAGTATAAAGGATTTTAGACAGATCGGCCTGAAGTCCTTCACTGTAATGTAGCTTTCCTTTCCTCCTTTAAGGATGAATACTACTTTAGATGTAGTTTCAGACAAGCCCTAGCAAGCCTCACAAAGGGGCCGCAATCTCCTCGACGCCATCCCTAAGCAGGTCCGGAAGAATCCTGTCCGCCACCGGAAATTTGTAGAGCTCGAAGGATTCCGTGGCCCACTTAACCTTCTTCGGTGAGACAATCTTACGTTCGAGTCTCCAGTAGTCTGGATAAACGCCATCGGTTAGCATCTGGTGTGTTTGATTGCCTCCCGCAAACTCCCCGTTCTTTATAAAGCCCAGGAAGTTGGATTCAACCAATTAGGTCAGGGTCACCTCGTTCGATGTTGCGATTCAGCCACGTTTCTAGGTTGTGGGCCAAAACCCTGTTGAGTCTTGCCGCTTCCTTTCCTGCTTCTATATCTGTACAGAAGTTTTTCCAGCTTTCAACATTAGCTGTTCTTACAAGTTTCCTGTAGTTGGTTTGCGCTTCACGCCATCCTCTCCAGCTCTTTTCGGTGTTTCTCCTACCGGTGCTGGTCGTCCCAGCTGCAGCCATTTTCCTTCTCTCCTTCGGTCCCAGTCTCCTTTTTTTTTCTTTAGTACCTCAGGTTAGCCATCCTTTGGAGAATGGTTCAGGCTGAGGTCCTGAGTGGAGGTCGTCGGTTCCTCAGCCATTTCTGGCTGGTTCACACAGACTTCCGCTGTTTCCATATGGTTCGTCAGGAGGTTAGACAGTTCCGTATTTTGCCTACTCCAGAGGAGCGGTTCCCTTGGACTTGTCTTCACCGTCCATTTGAGCTTGTAAAGAGATTTTTTTTAATAAGAATTTTTTTTGTACCCATGACAACCTAGGGCAAAAAAGGTCCACCTCCGCAGAGCCCCGCGTGCAACGGTAAGGCAAGTTTATTTGGGAATTTTTCCAAGTTTTCCCAAGGCACCAGTTAGCGGCTCCCTAGTACCACAGGTAACGAACCACGCCGCTCGGCACGGTAGCATTACACCTTCGGCTTGGGGTTTTTTTACCCGAACCACCAAACAGATACGGGGAGTTGATTCTTGGTCGCATCACAGGGCCGATCGACCATTACCGTCTATCTCCAGTAAAAGAAGCCGGTATGGGTCGCGCCCCGGGAATCCAGCCTTTGTTTTTTTTCTTTATTTTGGAGGCTTTCACCCTACATTCACTCACATACACTTCAATTCATTCTCAGAACCCGTTTATAGGGAATCCACGTTCATATCTAGCGATCCCGTTTATAGGGGTCACCGCTCATACGGACCGCGACCATAAGGTCGCGAAACCCTGTGTAAGTCCCCTCACCTACTGCACGGTGTTGCAACTCCTAGAGGGGGGATTAACGACTAAATAAAATATAAAATGTTTCCAAATCACAAATAGAAATTGAGAACGCGACCTTTAACTTGAGAAGTTGTAAAAGTCAAAAGCTCTACTTATTCGAAAGTTATGAGCTTTTCAAAATTAGACACAATCTCGCACTTAAAACTCTTCATTACTTTTATTCTAATTTAAAATGCCAAATTCTGCCTAAAATTTTTAAACTCTCATAACTTTTGAACGAATTTAGCTATTCACGTATATAACCTCTCAAATTGAAGGCTGCATTCTCAATTTTCATTTGGAATTAAGAAACATTTTTTTATTTCGTTTATTGCCGAGTTTTGAAGCGTGAAGCATCGTAATAAAAAGTAGCGGTTATCTTGCAAAATTGTCCGCATTGGTCGCAAATCTTGGTTCTAAACTTCATTTTCAGATACCAGAATCTATTTTCCAAAGTTTGAGCAAATTCGCTTTTCCGGAGATAGTGGGTTCCCCTTGTGAGTTCGAATCCAACGTCAGTTAGCCTAGATGACGTCAAATTGAAGGTCATTTGAAGGTCAAATGGAAAAAAAACGGCAAAAATCTGAATAAATTCACGCATATGTTTTAGGGGTAACTTATTCCGAATCCGAGTTTCGTTCAATCCTTCAATGTGTTATAGGTCATTTGAAGGTTATTTGAAGGTCATTTTGAGGTTTATTTCAAATTAAACCGTACTAGGCCGTCAGAAGAATCTGTAAAAATTCATATATATGTTTTTGAGGCCACTGAGTCTGAATCCAAGGTCAGTTGGCTTTGATGACGTCAGGTTCAAGGTCATTTGAAGGCCAAATGGAGAAATAACTAGCTTGCCTTGAATTCGGATTCAGTGAACTCCAAAAGATATACGTATAAATTTTTCAATATTTTTCTGACGGCTTAGAACTCTTTGATTTGAAATTAACCTCAAAATGACCTTTAAATGATCTTGCACGACCTCTATAACACATTGGAGGGTTGAACGAAGCCCGGATTCGGATTATGTGACCTCTAGAACATATGCGTAGGTTTTTTCAGATTTTTTTGTATGCCCGAACCGTTTCTCTTGTTCCAGCGTATATCAAATGTTGATCTGTGTTATTATACGAGCAAAATATATGTAGGAAAAAATCTTGTTCTTTTCCTCGGCTAGGTAAAAAAGGCGTATCTGAAACTTGAGTTTGAAAAAGGGCCCAACTGAATTATGAGTTTGGACAGGGCAAATCTGAAAATTAAGTTTGTAAAAGGACCTACCTTCGCATATTTCTTTCATTCAATTGTTAGTTGGTAGCAATGACACGGAAAATTAAAATTATAAATAAATAAATTATAATAATGGTAATATTTAAAATAAATTTTGTAACTTAAATGAAAGTAACATGTTTATTAATTTTTATGTCAATAATTTATTGTAATAATTTTGATGCTCTTCTGGAATTACTTTTTGTTTCAGAAAAAATCTGAAAGAAATCGTGTAAGATAACGTGCAGAAAATCATATAGGAAAAAGTATAGGATACGATACGTGTAACTTTCTGCACATACTTAAAATACAAATTTTATACAATAAATAATTATTATTTTGAATACAAAAGTTAATTAGAATTAATTAGAATTAAAAATTGATGATTGTAAAAAAATAAAAAAAATTTTAAAAAACTCCCCCGTACCGGGACTTGAACCATGTACTTGTTGAGGTTATTAGTCTCTTTATACCCTACCACTCGACCACAATAACCTCTGATATGTACAGACGTAATTCAGATATATATAAATGGTGTATAAATAGTTGTACATAGCAAATAATTCTGCAAGTAATACATCGTAAGTAGAAACTATATATAATACTGCATTATAACACTAATAAGTACAAACTGTATATAATGCTGTATTATAACATATTTTCTACTTAGGATATATTACTTGCAGTATTATTTATGTTATGTACAACTATTTACATAATCCATATATGGGCAAATCCACCGTAGTTTTAACTTTCGCAAAAATTCTTTTTTTATATAAAAATGAGCAACGCATTGATTTACAATAAATACATATGAGGCGTTTCACGTCAACTCTCTAAGCACGACGCGCGAGCGCCAAAACACGCTGTGTTCAACTCGTGTTTAAACTACCTAAATGAACTCAACAAAAATATATAAAACATAGATTTTGTGTATTTTTTTCTCTGCTTTCCAATGGTGTAAGTAGTTTTTCCGAAATTTTTTATTTTCACCTTTAAAAAATATAAAATGTGTTATATCTCGAAAAGTGTATTTTTAATATTTTTTTTAATACTTTTAATCGAAAGCTGAGGAAATTTTACATAGAAATCAATGTTTTGCACAGAATGCAAATAATATTTACTATAAGATACACAACGCGAAAAAGAAGACGTACCGCCGCTCCGACGCGCCCGGCCCGCCTTACCGCGGTGCGCTATCCCGCACGAATACTTTTTTCATTAATTTTTCTTCCTTTAAAGCTGTAGTATTACTTTTTTTTCTTTAAGACTTGTTTTGGGAAAGATACAATATTCTGCACTCAAAGAGGTCTTTTGCAGCTTTAATTTTCTTTGACCTATTGGAATAAATGCATGAAATTGTAATGTTCCTGGAATAGACTTGGCTTTTTCTAGTCTTGATTTTAATTTTACAGCAGTTTCTTCGTAAGGTTTCTTACTACTGTAAAAAACTATTGTTTCTTTGCAATAACTTGCAGCCCAGGTAAAGAGATCTTCTGGCGTTAATATCCGATGATTTGAAGAAAGTTGTAAGCTCGCTCGTTTTGCTCCTCTTTTTAAGTTCGTACCTATACCATCACATGCACCTTTGCCATGTGCGGTTGCATAAAAATGCCATTCAGCTGGTATTCCGAAAGCTTTTTCGTGGTAAATAAGATTTTCAAAATTACTTTTATTTTTAAAGTGCTGACCTGTTCCATCAGTTAAATAATAATTTTTTTTTACTGTGAAATGAGTTTGAAGATGGGATATTATAATTTTTTGATACTCATAAACTGCGATAGTATCATGGTTTAAATTATCAGAAATAATTGCAATACTTAAATGTTTAAGCTCATCATTTTGTTTGTAATAAACTACAATTGTAAAAAGAGTGGCTTGGTTATTATTCCAGTGAAATAATTGAGCATAATTTTGAATTACAAACGCATAGGCGGGCCGGGCGCGCCGGAGCGGCGGTACGTCTTCTTTTTCGCGTTCTATATCTTATAGTAAATATTATTTGCACTCTGTGCAAAACATTGATTTCTATGTAAAATTTCCTCAGCTTTCGATTAAAAGTATTAAAAAAAATATTAAAAATACACTTTTCGAGATATATTATATTTTATATTTTTTAAAGGAGAAAATAAAAAATTTCGGAGAAAATACTTACACCATTGGAAAGCAGAGAAAACATACACAAAATCTATGTTTTACATATTTTTGTTGAGTTTATTTAGGTAGTTTAAACACGAGTTGAACACAGCGTGTTTTGGCGCTCGCGCGCCGTGCTTGGAGAGTTGACGTGAAACGCCTCATATACGTTATCTTACATGATGTTTTAATAAAACGCGATTCGTGATCTTTTATTTTTGAAAACTAATAATGATTCTGATTTTAGAGTTATACGAATTAAAATATTTAATTAAAAAAAAAATTGAAATAAATATACAATAAATATTATCTTTTGTAAAAAAGTTAAAAAATCGATTAAATGAGTTTTTTGTTTATTGAAGATCAGATTACCAGTTCGAAAAATAGATCAAGTTTTATAAAAAAAAAACTTTTATTATGAAACTTTTTTTTTTACCACTACAAAGCTTCCTGTAAGTGAAACAAAATTCAAAACTATAGAAAAATAAAACGTTTTTGTTACATTTTTTCTTATGTAAAATAATTATTTCTAGGTTTAATTTCCTGAACTAACGAATACTTCTTTTGAAAACTTATTTGATTGAAAATACTGTGAGTTACATATTTATAAAATAATTAATTAAAATATGTATTAACATAAAGTCTAATAAGTTTGGTTTTTACTAGGATTTTAATGTTGCAGTAGATTTAAAGGATTCACATTTTCATGATTCTTTTCAAGATGTGACAAGAGATGAAGACATAAATATCGCAGATACCAAAACATATAAAAACATTCAAGAATTTATTGAAAGTGATAAATTCTCAGAAAAATTACAAATCCAGTCAATATAAGCATTTTCGAATTGACTCTTATGCTTCTGAAGTACAATGTTTCAAACAGCTTATCTACATCGGCTTTAAGCGATTTATTCAAATTAATCACTTCTATGTTTGTGGAACTGGTACTACCAGATTCAAGATATTTAATAGATAAATTGTTACTAAACAACGGAAATGATATAGAATTTCATGGTGTTTGTTATAATTGCAATGCGTGCGTAGGTGAATTTAAAGGAGTAAAAAATAGTTCCGTTTGCGGTTCTGAAGTAGAATCATCAAATCCAAGCCATACCAGTTTCTTTGCTATAGTTAATCCTTCTTCATAGTTACCGGATTTGTTAGACATTCATGAAAACTATTATGATAATATAATGAATGCGAGAACTCCACGAACGGGTCACATATAAAATATCTATGACGGACAATAATATCGTGACTTTGTACAATCTTTACCGACGAATGATAATCATAGTTATGTAAGCTCAATATTTATAGATGGGGCATCAAAATTCAAGTGTTCGAAATACTCCATCTGGCCTATTTACTTGATGCTTAATGAAATATCGCGTCAAGATAGAATGAATAACTTGATAGTCTGTGGATTATG
This sequence comes from Megastigmus dorsalis, assembly GCA_900490025.1. Lineage (NCBI taxonomy): Eukaryota > Metazoa > Arthropoda > Insecta > Hymenoptera > Megastigmidae > Megastigmus > Megastigmus dorsalis. The sequence continues at coordinate 14,728 of UELU01081542.1, forward strand.
GTTTAATAAAAAAACGAACATGAGTGTATTTTTAGAACCGTTTGTAGATATAATAATGAGACTATTAAATGATGTTATAAATTATAGTGTAAAAGGAACCGATTTGTCTATAACATCCTATGCACTTCTTTGCTGTGTCGACTCATAGGCTCGAGGCCCTGTGCAGAGTATTAAGCAGTATAATGGGAAATCTGCATGTAGCCGGTAAGTGCATCCCGGATAATTCGCTGAAGGCAGTATGAGATATCCCTTATTATTAAATCCACCTGATTTTACAGAAGAACAGAGCACAATAGATATAATGTTCCCTGTTTCTTCTGGAAATCCAATCTTAGGGATAAAATATTCATCAACTTTCATAAATCTTTGCTGCTTTAATATAATTTCTGGATTTGTTCCGGACTACATGCAGTGCTGTTTAGAAGGTGTTGGTTGTCAAATTGCAGAATATTTTTTTAAATCATTTAAAGATTCGGCCATTCAATCACTTGATGCAGAACTTAAAAGAATTACTGTTCCATATCAATTCTTGCCATTAACACAACCCTTAAGGGGAAGCCGTACTTAAAAAGTGCGACATGCCTTATCGGTATTCTGATTATTCAATTTACGTTTGCAGGGATTATCAAAATCACTTCATAGTTCGGCAAACAATATAAAATAAAATATATTTTGTGTGTGTGGTCTTTGTGTACCGAAACTCTACAATAAAATAAAATACATTCTCACGGCTAATAGTGGAATTGTAAAGTTAAATGGTATTCTTCTCGAATATCGCAGCAATTTAGACGAATAGTTCTAGGAAACATACCAGACGTACAACCGTATTCCTACATAGAATATTTTAAAACATAAAAAAGTAAGATTGAACCAAAACCAATGAATAAAGTAAATGGAAAACTGTAGAAACATTCATATGTAGTGGCCATGTTAAATTTAAAGAATTTCCAATTTTTGTCTTCAAATTCATGATCAGCGACGCCTATAAGCCACGGAGTTACAATTTTTGCTCTAATATCTATGATTTTTTTAAATTTTATAGTAGCTATATTGTATCCGACATTTAACACTTATGAATTATCGATTTTCAACTTGAAATTCATGTTTAGCCACCACAGAAACCCTTAAGTTATAAATTCTGGTCGAATATTTACTTTTTTTATTCCCTTCATATTGAATCTGCTATTAATTGCAGACTTTCGACTTGAGATTCATGATCACCGACCCCAGAAACCCGCAAATTTATAGCCGCCATATTGGACTTAATTTGTAAACGTGTTTTACCAAACAATTCTTATGCAACTTTTGATGTGAAATCAGTAGCGAAATCTGTTGTGAATGATACCATTTTCGTAACTGATTTCGCAACTGATTTTTTAAAGCAGGGAGAGTATAAGAGTGAACCACTATTACGTTACAATTTGTCTAACAGGTATTACATTACTAGTGATACGTTGTGTTTTTTGAATTTTATTGAAATTTTTAAAGTTGGACATAAATCGATTTCCAGAGTTTTCTGTGTTATTAAAAATAATTATTTTATTAATAGCTACTTAGAGATACAACTTCGAGAAATCAGCATGGGTATCAAGTGATTCTTATTCTAACCCTACTTGTGAACTATAGAAAACATGAAAGAGCTAATCACTTTATCTTTAAATTGTCCATTTTGGATGACGAACTTGCATTAAATGGGTACGGACAAGTTATTTCGAGTTCTTTGTCAACATTTCATAGACAATTTTCACAACTTAATCCAGGTAAAGTTATTATAATATTAATACACTCATTCTCTTTTAATTCCTATTTAATACTTTTAGATATTCAGACATCATGGCTTTCATCTATAACCAATATAATTGGTAGTTTATTTATCGGTGAAGCAGAAGCTACAAGTCAACAAATTTTTGAAAACAATGCTTTACTTCTTGCATTATATGAAGCAACTCATCTTAATAGAAATTTTGTGACTACACTGGCATATACACAAAGTGATACAAGTTCACCGCCTTCTTTAAATACTACATTGGCGTTAAATCAAACAAGTATAGGATATCAGATGTCAGACACTACAAGTCAACCATTTAATTTATTAGCCATTTTTTTCCAGTACTGGTAATAATTTTATAAGGATATTGAGCAATTATCTAATTTTTAGGCACGACCGTTACGCAGTAGTGCCTTATCTTTTTATTAATGTGAAAAATGTTAGACCTCAAAAAGTAACATAACCTGGCATCAAAAGAATATCTTTCACGAGAAAATTTACCATTCGTAAAATGTACGATTTGATGTATGTATGTATGTAAACCAGTTTACAATTTATCTGAATGAGATATTGACCATCAATCTTCCTGAAGTTTGCAAAGATTACTCATCTGGTCATAAGAAGATAAAATTACCATAACCAACCCGATCAGCTATATTTTGGCTGCATAGTAAATTAATAATAGTCCCAAAAATAGTTCATTCACTGAAGCTTAGAAAGCGTTGATTTTACGGAAAAGTACAAGCAAAAAGACTTAAAGAACTTGGAATAGAAAAATTGTAATTTTTTCTGTAAAATAAATTTCTTTCAAGATAGTCATAGAAAAACCTCTAAAATATACAATTTAATCAATTTTCATCCATAACTCGAAAGAAATTTATTTTTCATAGGTAATAAATCAATAATAAATTATTAACATGGTGAATGGTAATAAATAAGTGAATTTGATAATTTGATAAGTGAAGTGAATAAATGAGGCTAATTTACTGCATCTGCATCAAAATGGTCTAATTACTTTAATTATTATTTCATAAATAAGAAAAATGAATATTATGAATATTGCGCGGTGGGAATGCAATACTGTTATTTCATTTACTTGATTTTTTTTTATCAATTGACTAATACATATTAAATTTTAAAAAACCGCTGATTTTATACTCTAGATCAAAAATTCAGTATTTGAATCCCAGAATAAAATTAACTGACGTATTTACAATATATCTCCTTAAGAAAATTTTAACAACAAGAAAATTTCTGCTTTAATCCCTGGACTTAAGCATTCAAATTCAATATTATTAGACGGGTGCTCTCGAATTAATCATTTCAGCTAAACAAAAACGATTCAGTATCCGCCCTCATCTCTATCTTCTAAATTCTAGTCCTATTTTATGTATAGATTTTGATGTTTTACATTTGTAATTTTTAATGCGTATAAAATCAAGCCAATTCTGGGCTTTTACATCTCAAGCCTGCAACTCACGAGTTTAGTATTTTACAGCGAAAAAAAGATTCTCTGATTTTCATATTTTAAATTCGTAACTGTTTCTGGGTAAAAAATCTAGTAAATTCTAGCCTTTTACATCCCAAGCCTGCAAATCACGAGTTTAGTATTTTATCGCGAAAAAAATATTCTCTGATTTTCATAGTTTAGTATCGTAACTGGTTCTGCAAAAAAAACAAGTGAACTTTAGCTTTTTGCGTAGCAAATTATAATTTAGTGATGCATCAGTTGCAACAGGTTCGTTGACCTGGATAACTTAAAGAAATATTAATATTAATTTACATTAACAATTAAATAATTCGTTACAGCTAATAACATTAATTATATTTTTTAAATTAATTATTATAATTTATTAACTAACTTTAAATTAATTATTAGAATTTATTAACTAACAACTTCAATTCAGATAAAACAATAATTTATATGTCAATTAATTGAACAATACTCGTCTGCGTAGTTTGAATTTTCACGCCTAACCCTCATCTGCGCACAGTCTCTGTACGGTCACCACGCACGTCAGATGACGGTCGATGACAAAGTCAGGAACAGCGACGACTAGACAAACCACAAACAGCTGACCGGATCAGCAAGCCAGCACAAATAAACCTACAAATGATTAAAATTAATTAGATATTGTTTTAGAAAGGAAACAATGTATGTTAATAGACTGAAACACAAAAACAAAGAAAACACCAATTTAATACACACACAATTAGTAAATTTAAACATGGCATGACAATGCTGCCAACCTGGAAGATATGCGTGCGCAGAAATATTTACACACACAAATATCTCAATGAACAGCTGAAGAGAACTTTTTACACACAAAATACAACACAACCTGGCACGACTGCCACCAAAAACATATGGGAGAAATCAAATAATTATATCAAAACTCCGACGGGGACATAAGTACAAATCGTATGCATGTACCGCACACCAACCACACGTATAACATAACACCAACACACACTATATCACAATTCAGGGTACTTTTTTCCGAGAAAATAGAACGTTTTGGGAGAAGCCAAAGTACCACTCGACTATATTAACCCACGACCAGAACGAGGAAGGGACTTCAGTCCTATCAGCTATTATAGTAGGTAACACTGGGAAAGAGGTGGCATATCCTTCGCGGAGAACTAGCCCCGAGTTGTGTCTACACAGACACAGCGCCAAGTGTATCACGCCGGCTTATTTCTAGTGGAGAACTAGGCACGATACATCCACTCGGAGGGCTATTTGCTCCTATACAATCCTATCCCATATAAACACTTAGCTGTAACAGGTGCCAGTTTTTTAACATATAAGCATTACAAACGAAGTCTTGTAGAGAATACGATACATTGCAGCACGAACAGCTGACCGGTGCTGAATCATTTCGAAACAGCAATCGAGGTGCGCGCGCTTACGTACATAGTACTGTAGAATACATTAGGAGTCGGACCGCGTAGGGTACCGCGTCTCATACACTGCGCGCGTCAGCGACGCGACATATACCGCGCATCGGCGCGAATACAATTTAAATTCGAATGTCATTTAGGGACATAGTATAATAAAATACACCTCGGACAATAAATTTCGAATATATGTATAGAATAAATGTACAATAATTTTTTATATGAATAAAGTGTAATTAATTAATTTATAAATCAATGATTCCTAATTTATTCGTAAAGATTTCTTTCCACTGCATGGAGCTTAACTCATAACGCTGCCACAAGTTCAAATAGTCTCTTTCATTTGGTACCCCTGGTGGGGCAATGTATATGAGAGTAAGGTTTTCGCCCTTACGCGCTCGCCCGACGATCACATTCGGTAAAGTTTAACTTTACGCTTTTGTAACAAAAACTACTATTTCCTCGATAAAATACTGTCATGCTCGTGAGCTTCGAGATGAGGGTAGATACTGAATCGTTTTTGTTTACCTGAAAAGGTTAATTCGAGAGCACCCGTCTAATAATATTGAATTTGAATGCTTCGAGTTCAGAGAGTAAAGCAGAACGTTTTCTTGTTGTTAAAATTTTCTTAAGCAGATGCATTGTGAATAAATGCATCAGTTAATTTTATTCTGGGATTAAACTACTGATTTTCAGAATTTCAGACCTTTTTTTTTATACATGTTTTATACATTAGAGTATAAAATCAACGATTTGTTTAACTTAATATGACAGTTGATGAAAAAACCATTTAAGTCAATAAATCAACAGTATTGTATTCCAACCATGCAATATTCATAATATTCATCTTTCTTAATTATGACATAATAATTGAAGAAATTAGACCACTTTGGTCATGATGCAGTAAATTAGCTTCATTTACTCACCATTACTCTTTCTCTAACAATGGGCCGAATACTCGCATGAGGTTTCGCAGAGAATTTAGAACAGGATAATGGGCATGTCCATGTTGATATCTAAATAATTTATTATTGATTTATTACCTACTTAGTAATTAATATTCTGCTTAGTAATTACTTATTAAATTACAATAAGCAACCGGTTCTAAAATTGTTTGGAGAATGGGTTTTTAAACAAAAAGGAGTTTCCTTAATGAGCCAGATATATCAACATTTTTCGATTTATTATTAATTTATGCTGATATACGCATTTTAATTATTATACAAATAAATAAATTATTTGAATAGTTATTCGCATGCGAGCGTAAGCGTATGGGCACGTTCCTGAGGCGCACACTAATACTCGCATACGGTACGCGTCACGCTACCAACGCAATTATGATTTTTCTATTTTTTATGGTGTTTCATATTTTATGTTTTTTTCTATTTTTATGGTGTTATCATAAAATGTGTTTACATTTTTAAGGTATATTCATTTTTTGTTTTCATTTTTTATAGCGTTTTTATTTTTTATGGTGTTTCCATTTTTGATAGTTTTTTCTATATTTATGGTGTTTTCATTTTTGATGTTTTTTTCTGAGTTTTCTGCTGCTTCCATTGAATGGTATTTTCATTTTCTATGGTGACTTAATTTTTTACGGTTTTTCTATTTTTTTTATGGTTTAACTATCTAGTATGATGTTTTCATTTTTATCGTGTTATTATTTTTTTATGGTATTTTCAATTTAAATGATATTTTATTATTTTTTATAATTTTTTAATTTTATATTGTGTTTTTATATTTTATGCTATTAGCATTTTTTATGGTCTTTTCATCTTTTATGGTGTTTTCATGTTTATGGTCTTTTCATATTTTATGGTGTTTTCATTTTTATGGTATTTTCATTATTTATGGTTAAAAAAAACACCCCAAGTGAGAGGCAAGGGAAACTCAATCCAAAAAAGCACCTTAAGTAACATGTTAGGAGAAATCACTCTAAAAAAGCACCTTAAGGGGGGCTTAAACCTATAAATTTTTCTATATTAATTCACTTAAAAACAAAAAATTATAATAATTAGTAACATTTTCACAGCATATTCTAAAAATATATTGGATTCCTGACCAAATGAGTTTCAGTAGAAGCCTCTATGCCCATTTTATGTTATGTTATGTCAATTCGAAAAATTTGGCTTCGGCGTTACCATTAAAATGGTCAAAATTAAAATTTGGCGTAAATCTATAGGTCCAACGGATTGATAAATTTTGATGTAATTGGTCTTAATCCTTAGCTGCCACACTTCTGCCGAATAACATAGCTGCCACACTGGGGTAGATCCGTACCCCAGTGTTAAAGAACTTGATCGCAAAACGAATATTCAATTTTTATCATTGTTACGTATGTTAAAATACGAACGTTATATTTTATTAAGAACGTCGCAATTAAAACTACGACTCGCCCGGATGTCTAGACTGAAAACTGAAACCATAGTCACGCGCGGCGCATCCGTTCTTACACATACATACTCACACATATACCCAACGATTAACGTGCGATTTCCCACCATCATCCCACGATCGGCTAATTGCCAGGAGTAGGAGTAAGTAGAATAGAGGATATAAAAAGGAGAGCACTGAGCGCGCGAAGAGACAAGAAGGTAGATAGATACGGAGAAGAGATGATAGAGAGTAGGGAAAGAGAGCAGGGACAAGAAGACGTAGAGATCCGAACCTGCGATTCCACATCCAACCACGGCACTCATCATTCGATCACAGCAGTATCCAAATTACTCCACCATCATACGCGACCGCGAATACCGAAAACATCTCTCTCGGTTACGTACAAGTCCGATCAATAAACCTAGCCATTTATCAACGATTATTGTCGTTCATTTACTCGCCTTCCTTCACTCATCTCGCTTGGCCCCCCGGCCGAGTGTGAGCAGAACCGAGAACCCTTCACAAGTAACATTATAAAAACAAATTTCTGGTGCTAAGCGTAGGGTTCTGTTCGTGAAGAAACGCGAAAGTTTTAACGAACTTCGAAAAAGCCTCCGAAGGGCCAAGTAAAAAAAAAAACGGACTCCCCCGCGCGTACAACTTCGGTGGCGGCGTG
>UELU01081564.1:0-14480 GCA_900490025.1 Megastigmus dorsalis
GATTATCGCAGGTTTAGTCTCTGAGTGACTAGGAATCGATTTCAAGGAGATATTTGTGGACCGCCGACTTAAATCCGCGCAAAGATGGAAGGTTGCGCAGATTGCCTGGTAGAGAGTTCCAAAAGCGCGCACATTGAACCTGAAAAGATCGCATACCAGTTTCCGTGCTCACTCTTGGCACCGAGAGTTCTTGTGCAACACCCCTGTTAGTGCTCCTGGACTGGTGTTTGTGGAAAAATGCCGCTAAATAAGTTGGCTCATTAAGCCGAAGGATTTTATATATAAGGATGGCGGCAAAATACATCCTCCGACTGTCAACGCTCAACCAGCCCAGTTGCTTTCTATAGGGGGTGATGTGCTCATCCCTCTTAACACCGTATATGAATCGCACACATGTATTATTAAGTCTCTGTAGTCGTGTTCTCTGCTCGTCGGATGCGTCAAGACACACTACAACGCAGTAGTCAAGATGGGGTAAGACTAAAGCTTCAACCAGCCTTCTGCGCAAAGTCTCGGTGGTAGATGCCCTTATAAACCGCAGAGAGAGAGGCAGAGAGGAAGACAGAGAGACAGAGAGGGAGACAGAGATAGATAGATAGATAGATAGATAGATTTTATTTATTTACCAGAGTACAAAGACATACAAGTTTACATCAAATTATACAATCCATATAACAGAGCAACTCGCATCCGAAAGAGGTAATCAAAATCACCTGTACATAGGTCCGGTTCACTTAAAGTTAAACTTACATTCTATGATTGCCCCTGTTGGGACTATTGCACTTAATAAACAATCTGTAATATGTGTGGAAATTAAATTAATTAACAATGTTTATTTAAAATAAAATAAATTGAAATTAGATTAAATTATGTTAATTAATATTCAATGTTTTATCCCTTAGCCATTTAACAAGCCTCATCTTGATAGTATCTCTATTTAGATGTAGCGTTTTAAGCTCATTTGGCAGCTTGTTGAAAGTTTTAATTGCTATTGTTTCATTATTCTTGAGACTAATAGTTTTTTTTAATTTTAGGTAGGTTTAATAATTTGTTTCTAGTATTACTGTTTGAGTCTATATATTTCTTTTGAAGATCTTTGTAAAAATGTAATAAGCATTCTATTTCACACGATTCTCTAATTGTTAAAGGTCTATTTAATTCTTTATCCTTTTTTAAAACTATTTTTAGTATTCTATTTTGAAGACGTACTAATATATTTAGTACATTACTATAAGCTCCACCCCAGGCTATGATACCATAAGTTGCAATGCTGTGGAAACATGCATAATATAATGTCATATATAATATAATATAATGTCAGTAATGATTTTTTATGCATTATTTTACATAGTTTATTAAATATGAATAGCAAGTACTTTGTTTTTTTTGTTATGTATCTAATGTGATTTTCCCACTTCATTTGATAATCAAAAATGACACCTAGGTATTTAGTACTATAGACTCTTTCGATCTTTCTTCTTTAGTTGGAGCACCATTGCTATAAATTCCAAAACCCATATATGCTGTTTTAGATATATTTAACGATAATTCATTTAGTGCAATCCAGTTGTGCACTTCATATAAATATTTGTTCATTTTTTCTTCTGCTTTTTGCCAGTTAACATCTGCACTTAGAATAACTGTATCATCTGCGTACGAGATAATGCAGTTTTCAGGCAATATGCTCATGAATTCATTTAGGTATACAATAAATAGTAATGGTCCGAGTATTGTTCCTTGCGGTACCCCTATACTTATCGGTAAACTTTTGCTTTTATATGTTGCTATTTTAACTGTTTGTTCTCTATCTGTGAGATAATTTTTTAATAATCTAAGCGCTATTCCTCTAATACCACAACTGTCTAGTTTATTCAACAAAATATCATGGTTTACAATATCAAAAGCCTTGGCGAAATCAAGGAATGTCACTATTGTCGGTAAACTGTTATTTAAATTATTGTATATAAATTTAGATTGAAATCCTAACGCATCTTTGGTTCCTCTATTCTTCCTGAATCCAAATTGATTTTTAGATAAAATTTTGCATTCATCCAGGAAATTTATCAACCTTATATGAACAATCTTTTCTAATATTTTAGCTATATTGGAAATCAAAGATATTGGTCTATAATTTATGACATGATGTTTGTTACCTCCTTTAAAAGTAGGTACAATTTCGGCAACCTACAACGCCTTTGGCCAAGTACCCGTCAAAATACACGAATTAAATATATGTTGCAATGGAAACTTTATGTATTTAATTATAGCTTTAAGCTCGCTTATACTAATTCCATCTACACCACCCGTCTTATTTCTCATATTAGATACAATTTTTTCTGTTTCAATCGAGCTTGTTGGTTTCAAAAAGATTGTTCGATTATTTCGAGTTACATCTTTCACTTGCAAACCAGTGGGTTTAACAATTTTTCTAGGCAGATCTGGTCCTATCTTGCCAAAAAATTCATTGAAAGTGTTAGCAATATCTTTGGTATTCTGTATTTTTTCTCCATTTTCCTCTATGTAAGTATAATTGCTATTTTTTTCAACCTTTTTCTTATTAATCTTTTCTTTAACCCAATCCCATAGTTTTTTGTTGTTATTTTGATTCTTTTGTATTTCATTTAGCTCATAAGTATGTTTGGTTATTGATATTACTTTATTCAAGTTTTTGACGTAATTTTTATACTTTATTTTTAGTTCACTATCTTTAGGCTTCTCTTTTAGTTTATTGTACAACTTTTCCTTATTTAAACATAATTGTATTATGCCCCTAGTAATCCACAGACTTCTTGGAGATCTTTTATTGTTCTTTTTCAATTTTGTAGATAAAGATATAATTTCTTTAATTTTAGTTATAATTAAGTCAATAGCTCGTTCTGGGTCTTCAATTACTTACTTATTACTTTTATTGCTTAATTGGTTCCAATATACTTTTTTACATTCTTCATGTATTATTTTGTAATCTATATATATTTTATTTGAGTTCTAATTTGCATTACATTTTTCAACTGTTAAGGAAAAAAAAAAGTGGATAATGGTCTGTGAAAAGACTATTAAGTTTATATGCTTTAGCTTTTATCTCTTTAGATTTCAGAAATACATTATCAATACATGAACCCGTGTTATGATTATTGTTCCTTGGTCTTGTTATGCCAATGAACAGCGGTAAAAAACCTGTGTCAAGAAAATTGTTCAAGAATGTAGTAGAATCCTCGTCATTACTTTTCAAATCTATGTTGAAATCACCCATAATTAGTTGATTTTCATATTGTTTTCCAGACTTAATATAGCCGTTCACTGCATGTATAAAATTCAATTTTTCAATATCATGACATCTATACAAGGAAGTTATATTTATATTTTTATCATCCTTTGTTGTTAAACGTATGTTAAAAAATGTGACGTTATTTCATATCTCTATTTTTGTAGTTTCCGAGAAATTAATATTTATATAAATAATCATTCCATGCGTTTATTAACATTACTCTTATTATAATATATTTTATAATAAGGCAAACTGTAATATCCAAAAAATTCTTTTTAATTTAGTTTTCAGACTTCTTACGTTTACGTATAATATATTGAAATTACTACTACATACCGCGTTATTCAACGACTGAATGTCTTGGAATTCTAGTTCGTTTTCGATGACGCAGCTGTAGTCAGTTTCATACATTGTCTGTTTGTTTTGATGTTGAGGCAGGCGTTTGATTCTTGATGAGTGTTGTCTTCTGCCAATTTGTAGTTTCCGTTGTTGCTGAGGTATGGTTATAATTATATCCATTGTATCCAAGGAAACGTTGAACTATTGGTCTTGTTGGATAATTTGTATTGTTAATTTTTTTTTTATCATAATTTGTAAATAGGTACACTTTTCCGTGTCTGTTGCAATATGATTTACATCTCTGATATCTTTAAACTTAGATGGTAAGTTGCCGGGAGAGAGTTCCAAAAGCGCGCACATTAAACTTGGAAAGATCTCATTCCTGTCTCCGTGTGCACCTTTGGTATTGCAAGTTCCTGTGCAACACCCCTGCTAGTGCTCCTAGGCTGATGCCTGCTGAAAAAAGTTGCCAAATACTGAGATTCATGTAATCCAAGAATTTTATACATAATAATTGCAGCAAAATAATTCCTTCGAGAATCAGCACGCAACCAGCCCAGTTGCTTTTTATAGGGACTAATGTGCTCGTCCCTTCTAATACCATAGATGTATCTCACTCATGTATTACTCAGTCTCTGTAACCGTATTGTTTGCTCGTCGGACGCACCAAGCAACACTACAGCGCAATAGTCCAGAAGGGTTTTTAAAGGCGCTATTTCATTGATAGCTTCCAATAGATTTTAACCGAGACTATCAAGCGCCCCATCTAAGTCAAAGTCTGGGTCTGGTGGGTCAAAAAGAGAGAGAGAGAGAGAGAGACCAACCGATATCTCGTTGACGGCTTGCTCACTTTTCTTCTTTCGACGCTGGCGGTTCTCGACGCTGAATATGTCGTCAGCTACGTGCTGGCCTGACAACGCCGGGGAAGTCGGCTTTGGGGCTGTAGATCCCCCCATTTCTCGGGCGGCAGCTTTAGCCAGGGTGGCTCTTCAGCTATGGACTCATCCTCACGGCGTTGATCGAGTTCTTTCCAACAGTCGATGGCTCGCCTAGTGATCGTAGCTCGGAGCGTAGATGTTGAGGAAGTGCTGCTGAGTTGTTGATCGACGAGAGAGTGTTCTCCTTTTTCTGCGATGTGGCTTTGTCCACTCGCCGCTCTCTCCACTTCTCTTACCCTAGGCGTTCATCTTCGCGCTGCTTCGCGTGTTGCTTCTCGGAGCATCGCGCGACTTTCGGACTCTTTCTCTCTCGAGTCTGCGCGCGTCTCCTGACGCATACTTACTTTTCATGCGGGCTTGTGATTCGTTATTTTTTAGGTGACAATGCAGTGGAAGTGTAATATTTAATAATATCTCACGTGTTTATATTCGAACCAGTGCTCGCTAATGTCGCTTATAAAATTTAAAATGATAGACCGCACGATTCGACTGCCTCACACTCGAATAGAAGGTTTGCGAGTTCGATTTCGAAAGATATTGTAGTACGGTGCCGGAGAAAGAAAACAAAAGCGACAGAGAAAATAATCCCACAAAATTTCAGTAAAATTTATTGAATTAATGTGAAAGCCTTTATTAATGAAACTTTTTTCAAAAACGAAGATAAAATTAATATCTTTATTTTGAGACGGAGTATCTTTTGCATATACAAGTGTATATTTATTTATTTGATTTAGCTTCTGATGTAGAAGCTAAAAAATATCAATTCAAAGAAAAAGTGTCGAGCTGCGCTCCTTCAAGCTTCATACACTGTGACTTATACTTGTTATCGGGAGGCTACCGCATCACTTGATTAATGAATTAATTCGTTGTCATTAATTACTAGCTTTTTTGTAGAATTTTGGTCAATCACCACTCAGTGACGTTCAAAGTCGGTGCGTGAGAATTATGCGCACCTTTTATTATGTCAATTCGGTTTTTTAAAAATTTCTTCATTTAAATATCTCAGTTGAGCCTCAAAAGGAAAGTATAAGTTCAAGACCTTCAAAAAGTTCCATTAATTTTCTTTTTTCTTTTTTTTTTCTTTTTTTTTCTTTTTTTTCAAAACGACATTTTATATTTGATTCCATTTACGATCAATCGAGTCACCTCTTTTATACTGTAACCGAGGGATTTTCGGTAATCGATATTTTAGGGTTCAGGTGTCTACAAAAATGATTCAAGCCAATTGATGTTAATTATACTACTACTATTTATTTCTAATATTAAATACAATAAAATATAAACTCAGCTCGTCAGTCCGTGGAGAGTATGTGAGCCTGAAACAATGAAACGGCGTTCAATAAGATGATTTCGATTGTGCTAGACGTGGGTGTGTCGGTGTGTGTGTGTGGGTTTACATTGAGCTGCCCATGGCTATCACTGACATTTACAATATGAATAACTACGGTTGGTGACTACGCCTGCTTCCTTTACGACGGAGCGCCGAGTAGTTACTCCATCCTCTGGTATGGAACGCGTATGGGCAGGTGGGTGTGTGCGAGTGTTGGCCTGTCCTCTTCACGGCGGAGCTCCTACCGGGGAGAGGCGCAGGTTGGCAAAGTCTGAGAGTCCGGAGCACCAGGAGGCTCTCTCGCTTCAGCCTTCTTCGGCGGTGTCGCGGGGACGCGTAACGCGTCGCGGTCGGGTCAGGACCCTTCGTCTTGACTACGGAGCGCCAATAGTCAAGCCGAGGGGCAGGAACTCGTCATCCCCGGAGCACCAAAGATTGAGGAGGTTCGGCTCATCGCACCGTTCCCTAGAGGCTGATCAATACTTGGAGCACCAAAGTAGAGAGCAGTCGCTTGGGTTGGAGCGCCGAACCGACTGCCTGCAGAGCCGCGCGCTCGCCCTTATAACCCGCATTTGGCCGTACGGGGGCGCGCTTATCGCCGCTGCGTGCGCTGGATGCCCCGGAGTGGGGCGTGGGTGCCTGCGTGTATACTGCGCGAGTACGCTGGCGTCTGGCGGGTTGCGGCAGATGAGGGGTGCTCGTCGCAATACTTATACACACTGATAGATTTAGTTTTATACTGAGAAGGAACTTAGCAGCCGGATTCCTCTGAAAATTTATCAATATCATTATTAGAGCACCAAAAACAATATCCCGCATTTACAAATAATGAACACTCTTATTTCTTTAATTATACTCGTTTGTTTAACGAAAACGAGAATGAACAGCCTTAGTTTCCATTTTATCGTAGAATTTCTGAAATATCGCTCCAGCTGCTACTCGTCTTTTATTAAACCAACTAGTGTAATCATAGAAATAAGGGTGTTGATTTCTTTTAAGTGCGAGATAATGCTTATTATATATTTAGAATGATTTGTACGAATTTTCAGAGAATGAATGGGCTTAGTTTCCATTTTATCGTAGAATCTCTGAAAAAATCATCTCAGCTGCTTCTGGTTTTTATTAAACAAACGAGCATAATGAAAGAAATAAGAATTTTCATTATTTGTAAATGCGGGATATTGTTTTCGAAGCTCCAATAATGATGTTTACAAATTTTCAGAGAAGTAGCTGGCTTAGTTTTGGTTTTATGCTAGAAAACATTTTTCGAGTTGACAATCATATTTATATATTTTAAAACTTTATCTGTTTTTAAAAAATCGATAAATCTTTCTTTTGTTTTTTCATACTTGACTAGCTCTGTACATTTAATATGGATGTCATCCACTAAACATATTGTTATACCGTCCTTTGCATATAAGCCAGGATCCATCAGAAGTATAACTTTTCCATATTAATCTGGTTACCTTTTTCCAGCAATCCTTTTCCATCTATGCAAAATTTAATGTTTTAATGTCAAGATGGGTGCCATGGAAGCTGCTTAGGATTATAAAATTAAATAAAAATATTTTCTATATGTTTTTGATAAATAGAACTTATTACTCGTATAAATTTCTATATTATAAAGGAGCTAGTGACCTCCACTTGTCCGTGGTGTGAGTCAAGAAAGGGAAAAAATTGCGATACATAATTTTAGAATACCATGGCTCGTGAAGATCAATAGCTTCATTACAATTTTATATAAGTGTATAAAATTCATTTTTATTCATTTAATTCTTTACTCAAAATTAATTTATTCTTATAAATCTTAGGTTCACTCTCTAATGACTTCAGTTAATCATCTGCATTTACAAAATGATTCTATCGTTTGAGTAGGTAGTGTAATACTGTAAGTAACCGTGGCGCACTGTATAAACCCAGAGCACTGCATACTTTTTATACAATATTATTCTATCGTTCATGTATGTATTTTTATAATGAAAGTATCGCTTTACCAAACCAACTAGACTCTAAAGAGACAAACCTTTTCGAAAAAAACAGGTTGCAGAGAGATGCCGAAGGAACAAAAAAGACGTTTCGGCAAGCGTCTGAGGTCGGCTTTCACTGTTTTAATGAGAAGTCCACAGTGGTAGCCTTGGATGAAACGCCCTTACTGTTTTTCGGGTTTCTCTCCATGAATTATGCTTGTGTTATGGTTGATGAAATTTACGATTCCAAATATTAAGTAAAACCATATTTCCATGAGGGTAGCAGGCGTCTAAGGACGATTATTACTGTCTAACTGAAGGGTTCGCAGAGATTGTCTTGCACGAAACGCCTTTTTTGCTTTTAGTCATCTATATTCTTCTAAAAGTCACGTCGACGCTGAGAAGGAGATGACCAGGGATGTGGGTCTTGGACTTTAATGAAATTTTTAGGAAATGTATCCTGTGTAAAATAATGAGACCCGTGTATGGACGGGCACGGCCACGATAAAAATTCCATACATTTTAAACTGGTTATGATGACAAAAAGTCGGTTATGAATTTTGGAAAATTGAGAAATTTCTAGTTTAGCATTATGGTGAATGTCTCGATTTCTGTTCATGACCCTATTCCTTCGAACTTCGTGATTTTTATGTTATTACAAATATCAAATGTATTTTTAAACTATCCAACATACGCGGAAGTATTCAATGAATTCAAAAGTATTACTTATAAGCCCATGAAGTAAATACAACACCTTTGACACTAAAGTAAGTTTTTGAAAATTTGTTCTTATTAATTTATCTCTTTTTGCACTCTTAAATAACTATTGAGACTTTTTACATGAGTATATTATGTTCATTAACTCTCGTGCGCAGCAGTTATTACCGCTAATGTAGCTTCCAAATGCAGTAACCGTATTTTTAAATTAGTCGAAAATACGATACTATACAGCATTGATTGACAGTTCTTCAGTTTTAATTTATGCGCAGGAGAGTTAAACATTTTTTATAATGTTCAACAATTTTTGTGAAAAATAGTTTATTATGTAATTTTTAATATATAAGGCTCCATTTTAAGGAGAGGCGGCAGCCACTTTCGCACGAAAAACACGATGGCGGTGCTGGTGTTAGGTGAAGAAATCCTATGCCACGAAGATATTTGGCTGAAATATAACAATCACAGGCACTTACGGAGAAAAGATACAATCAAAGGTCCGGCATATTGCACTGACAAATCGGTTCCGATGGTAATATGTGGTAAATAACTCGTAAATTGCACGAATTCTTCTAAATGCCGCCGAATAACACGCGCGATCGTGTTCGCAAAGCCGGACGGACATGACAATATGTATATAATAAGTGCACTGGCAGACGTCCAATCAGCCGCTAAGTCCAAGAGCATAGGAAGCAAGTCTCTACGGAACGAAGTTCAAAAATGAACTTTTTTTATCTGGACACAGGTAACACAGTAAAAAGACATAGTAGATTACACCACTAGGGAGGAAAAAACTTGGACAGTCCAGAACTCCTGTAAAAGTCGAAGATTCGCATGTCAAACACGAGGTCTAGGCTGGCTAATTTTCCTCCCCAGTAGCGTTTACTATTTTTTTGCCTAGCGAGAACGAAAATACAACATTCTCGAACAGGCGCCAGGAGACAAAGTGGTACTTTCGGTTCGAGGGCAAAAAATCATTTACAAAAAATAATTGTACTGAATGGTAACAGCTCCAAGAATATAACATTACTATAAGGGTGCAATAAGCAGAATGCGCCACATATAGTATTGCGCCAGTACATGACTCATGGTTACAAAACACAAACTAATAATAAAGCATGCCAAAATATGAAATCTATTTCATTTTTTAGCGTGCGGCGCCCTTTCCTGATCTTTTTAGTTGAGTTAAAGGAAATTCCCGGGAAATCACTTCCGCACTTCCGTGAAGAGGAACTAGTTGTCGCGTGCGCGAGGAAAGATAGGGTTCGGTTTTTGAAATAAAGATTCAACATACAAATTTAATAGAAATTTATTGTATGCTTAAGACATATATTAATGCATAAGTCTTAAGTCTGAAGAGGAGGGTATATTTTAGTAAGCCCTCGAAACGTCGCAAAATCGAAAATAAAAATGTTTTGCACTATATTCCCTGATGATCAATAAACTCGTTACATCAATGTGAAAAATATAAATAGGTCGCGGCCGATCAGTCAGCGCGACCGCCCCCTCCCTCGCTTATCGACTCGCTCTCTTCCGCTCTAATCTCGGCCTACTAGACGTCCAAATTAAGGGGGGTATACAACTATAAATTTTTTTATGTTCATTCACCTAAAACAAAAAAATTATAATAATTAGTAAAATTTTCACATAATATTCTAAAAGTATATTGGATTCCTGACAAAATGAGCTCTAGTAGAAGCCTCTATGTCCATTTTATCTTATGTTGTGTCAGTTTCAAAAATTTGACTTTGGCGTAATCTACAGCTCCAACCGATTGATTAATTTTGATGTAATAATTTAAGACCAATTACATCAAAATTGATCAATCGGTTGGACCTGTAGGTTACGCAAATCTTCAAAATTTCATGTTTTCCAAAAAACAGCTTTAAAGTTGAACATACCTTATCATGAATATATGTTCATTATTCTTCTTAATCACAAAAAATAATATTTATGCAGTTTTTTACACTATAATGACATCAATAGCAAATAATTGAAGACCAATCCCATCAAAATTTATCAAGTCATTGGACTTGTAAGTTACGCCAACCTCAAAATTGCATGTTTTCCAGAAAACAGCTTTATAGCTGCCGGAACCGTACATCAAAATGATCTCTTTTCTTCTTAAAAACTTCTTCTGAAATATAAAAAATATATTAATTATGTCAGTATTTTTTAAATTATTGAATAAATAACATACCTTGAGTTCCCTGTTGACGAGTCGAATGCCAGAGCTTGAAAAACTTCAATCTTCCTGTCTTATTTATATATTTATAAATATTGTGAAATAGCTGTTGCTACAAAATTACCCAAAATTCTCTGCCCCTCTTGATCTCTGGGTGCAGACACTGGACCTGTAACTAAAAAAAAAGATTATTTTTTACAAAGTGTTTTTTTTCTTATTGATTAGAAATGAATCTTATTTTATTAAGAAATGATCAGATAAGTTTTACTTATCTGACAAAATCCAGCTGCATCCACTTCTCATTCATCGCCAATTCATTCAATGCCTTCACTAAAAATTGTAGTAAATAAACAATTATTATTTCACCTTACTATACTGGAGCTATCCGCAACAATCTAGCATCACTAAATAGAATGATTAGAGACATTTGAGCCATTTGGTATCACTAGGCTTCCACTGATGAATATCCGCAACACCAGTTCGGTTCAATTCGTAGAAACTCTTGGTGCAAATGCCTGCGAGCAGTAGCTCTGAATAGTTTACACGAATTCCATCGTAAAAACATACTTCTACAAGCAGTTGTCCATAGCAGCAGACCAGTTTTTACAAAAAATACATCTATTTCTCTCTTGAAACGTTGCCTTGGTGGGTAGACACAGAACTCTAGCAAGTCTTCTAACAACATTATGTGAAAAATCCGTCCAAAACCATTTTTGTTGGACTTGACTAGTTGAAGTTGGGAGCAAATGTTCTCGAGTCAGTCTCCTTGGTCTTCTTGCCTGCAGATAATTGGCAAGCATCTTCCGCTCAGCATGAAATAACACAGTTCAACCAAAAAAAATGCGGCGGACGAGACCAACATTTTCTAGTGAATTTTTGGTAGCTGAATCCGAATCTGGCCTCAAAATTATTCCATCACATCAGGTTTTAGAGATATCCTGACCTAAAAGTGCAAAAAACATCGCTATATTAGAGGTTATGTTACATCGTGAATAATTTTTTTCCAAAAAACTGATTACGCCATCTTAAAGTAGCGCTGTTACCCTTTGAAACCCATTTTTCAAATTTAGAAAACCTTTTTTTTCATTGAGATATTGTTGATTGAAGATTAGTATTTTAAAGATTTCGTTGCAGTCTTAAAATAGAGCCAATTTTTCATTAAGCAGATATCATAGAGCAACAAATTTTACACCCAAAACCCAGAATTTAGTTTCCTAAAGGTTTTTCGTGCGCAGAATCTGAATTCGTCCTCAGGATTGCTCCATCGCGTCATATTTTCGAGATATCTTAACCCAAAAGTGCGAGATCACGTTTTTTTTGGCTATATTTAAGATTATATTACTAAGCGAATTAATTTTTTTAAACACAAAACCCGTAACCCAAAGACCCAATCTCAAAGCTGATCATCATCAAGTGCGTAATTTTAAGCACATAACCTCAAAACCATAACCCAAAGCCTCAAACCCAAAGCCGATCACCCTCGAGTGTGTAATTTTTTTTGAGGTTGATTCTTTTACTTATGCGCTTTAGTTATGAGGTTATGTTCCTAAAATACACACTCGAAGATGTGACACGGTTTTGGTTTGGAGTTTTGTGTTATGGTTTTATGCTTGTATGCTTAAAATTACGCAGTTGAGTGTGATCGGATTTGGGTTATGGTTTTGTGGCTACGTGTTTAAAATTACGCACTTTGGTTATGTGCTTCAAATTACGCACTCGAGAGTGATCGGCTTTGGGTTTGAGGCTTTGGGTTATGGTTTTGCGATTATGCGCTTAAAATTACGCACTCGAGGGTGATCGGCTTTGGGTTTGGGTTATTGGATTATGGCTTCGAGATTATGTGCTTAAAATTACCGCCGCTATTTCGATTCCGTCACGTTAAATACGATTGTTATTAACGTTTTTTTATATTTTTTATCACAACAGATATCAAGAGTACGATACAACTTTTGAAAAACGTTTTTTTTGAAAAATTCTATGTCGATGTTGTAACTTTGGTCAACTTTTGGCGGCCATATTGAATTTTCTTTCGAAAATTTTGGAAATCTTACCTCGGATTCGGAAAGAGCAAGCCTTTTTACATAAAGAAACATTATTCTGTTATTGATTTTTAAACATATGCAATATTTCCTAATAAAAAAACTAATCGACTGTTCGATATCCGCGTGGGCCTTAACGGATTTTCGAATATTGAGAAGTTCATAAATATAAAAATTTCGAAATGCGTAGCAAGCTCAACGGCATTCGAATGAGAAAAACTTATGCTCTACGATTCTGTGTATAGTTTTCTCGAAAAAAAAAAATAATCGCGATGCTACATAACCACAAATATGTCAAAAAACAGTGGTTTTTGCACTTTTAGGTTAGAATATCTCAGAAACCTGACGGGATAGAACAATTCTGAGGCCAGATTCGGATTCAGCGACCAAAATTTTACTACAAAACGTTGATCCTATCCGCCGCACTGAAAAATTCTTTTTTTTTGCTGTCCTGCGATAATTTTTCATCACCACTGGTTTGCACCCAACGGATACAAGAATGCCCAGGCATGATTCCGAACTCTTTCATAATTTTCAAAAAACTAGTACGTCCAGCATTAAATATTGTAACATCAATATTTACACCAATTTTTAATACATTCAGTCCACTAAAAGAAGTTTTTGGAAGAAGCTTAACTATTTTTTATAAATAAATAGATGAAAGTTTATCTATTTATTCACTCACGAACGCACGAACGCACGAACTCACTTTTAATTTACGATTGAAATTGTAGTTTGATTTAAAAAAGGTAAATATTTATACCTATGAGGGTTAACCTCAAAGTAGTTATCAAAGTGTCAACTACATGAAAAATTACATCCATCTATACGTATAATACGTATATAAGATACCTAGAAGCAGCCATTGTAATTTATATTGAAATTAACCGTTATTATATTGTATAGATGCGGAACACGGAACAGATTATAAGGAATAAATACGACACATGTATAAGCATGTCCGTAGCCTTTATACTTTGGACAAATATATTTTTCACGAATGTCGAATATAGTGTGGCACGTAAACCTTGCACAAGATGAAAAGCACAATATCCTTGTGCACGGTAGTCCAGGTCCATTTAAAACACCGGAGTCAATAATGAAAATTTAAAAAAAGTAAAATAAGAGTATAAGGATAGTAGGAAAGAAGAGTGAGGTTAGGACTGCGGATGTAATGGGGGAGAGAGAGAGAGAGAGAGAGAGAGAGAGCAGCAAAACATTGACGAGTGTAGCAGAAGCAGATGCACCTATGCAACTGCTACTACTGCACTGCTGCCAAAGGGAATTAGGGATAGGATAGGGAAAGGAGGATACGTACAATACCTGACCGATGCAAGTCCTCGCGAGCAACCTGCGGCATCGTCGTGAAAAGGCTGCACGAACACCTCTAATCGAAATAAACCACTTGTTTTTCCGAGGGCCTTCCGGCAGCGACACACGCGACACACACACGACGACAACCATTGCAGGCCGACCAGTGCAAGTATGCACTTCGGCCCAGGAAGGAGGCCAGGAGTCACGGTTTTCCCGGCGAATAGCGACGAGGACAAGATGGGATGCCGCTCCGGCACATACTTTCCCAACGACGAGGAAAGGAGGCCAGGAGACGGCGCGTGCGCACACGCACACGCACACACACACACACACACACACACACACGCACACGCTCACGCACACGCACACGCACACGCACACACACACAC